>PVJC01011588.1:0-41249 GCA_004026665.1 Murina feae
TAAAAGAAGGAAGATGAGAGAGAAGCAGAGGATATAAATTTAATCCTATAAACATGTTTAAGAAATGTTACTTTAAAAGAAACAATATAAACATCAGCGTTAGAAAATACCATCCCATATGATATCATAAACTTAGTCCAAAACTTAGCATTCAATGGATCATTTCTGGGCATACTCTAAGGCAGCAGTGAGGCCTGAAAGGTTGTTGACTACTGGTTTAAGGAAACCTTTGGAGCAGCGGTCGCGAAAGGTTGGTGACCGCTGCTCTAAGGTAAGGGCGAGTTTCGGAAATATATTCCATGAACAGATGTTTTTTAAGAGACTATACAATTACTGTGTTGATTTAACAACACATCAAATGAAGTTAAAACAAATGCTGATAGGGTTTTTAAATTATACACACTGTGTCTAATTGTCCACATAATACAAAAATGTTCATAATGCAACATAAATTTATATTTTCCTCTAGCTTGTGAAAACTGCAATAATCTTTCTATTTAAAATACTTCTAATTAAATCATGTTCAATAACTGAAATTCAAACAAAATCTCCCAGATGAGACAGTTGGGAAAAAACACAAAGGAATTTCTATCATTCTTAATATTCTACTGATGCTACAGATAAGATGACCCAACACTAAAAACTAGCATGGCTGGAATATGGAAAAGATAAATATACAATAGTGAAAGAAAATCCTTTCAGAACAATGAGAGAAATGCAATTTATAGTGTCAGCTGTGACTAAAATTCTGAACTCAGTCTTTCTTATTTTAAAACTTTTGCCCAAATTTCTGCAGATTACAAGGTCTAAACATTTTAAAATCCCACTTGGTAGATTTACACATACATATTAGTACTAGGTAATACTTTATGCTTAATAAGTCTAGCAAATATTATTTCAAAACCAATTTATATAAAGCATGTTGCACTGCTGACTACATCTTACAGAAAAGAAAAACTGGGAACAGAAAAATTAAGTGACATTTAAAAAGTGACATTGGGTTAAATAATGAAATTGAGAACATAAATCAGCTTTAAATTCTAATTAAATTTTCTAAATCATTACCTCTTTTTTCACAGATTTTGGCACAAATATTTTTTAAATGCAGTCTACTTTTTTTTGCACATAGTTGAAAATTTTTTAAATTACATACCCCCATTAATGATAAATTCCAATAATGAACTTATTTACCTCGCCATGCTCTAAAGTTAGCAAGCCTTTGAGATGGTCCCTTGGGGTTTAAAAAAAAATACTTCTCTTACTATCACATTTTCCATCTTCATTTTTACTCATTTGTCCAATAGAGGAACTAAGAGCCTGTACTAAAAAATCAATGGCATCATTCAAACTGTCCCCTACATTTTTATAATATTCACTTATGCTAAGAGGAATAAAACTGTGCCCATTAACCTAAATTTGGGCTCTCAACCCATAGTCAATATGAAAAAAATTATTTTCTGTCTAATGAATGAAACAAAACAAAAACTATTAAAAAGTTCTCAAAAGATACCTGAACACTAATATACCTGCACGCTTAGCTCTTATCCTGTAAATCCCTTCTCTAAGAATAAGACTTCTCTAAAAGTGGGGAGAGGTGTCACTCTACGAAAGCCAAGCGTGAACAGTATAAAGAAAAATAAATTTGATTAATTATCCTTAATAAAGTTTGTCTAGTTCTTCCCTCTTTCCCTGATCCAACAAAGTTTGAGCTAACCCATAAACAAGTTTTACTCGTATTTTCACTCAGCTTTGTCCTATCACCACAGCAGGGATTTCAGAATGAAACTCCCCAAGAACATCATTCAATATCTCCTGTGATTCCAAATAAACCCGACTGCACTAACAAAAAGGAGAAAAAAATCTCCCTTGAAAGTTTAAAGAGTATGTAGTTGTTCTTTTATCAAAATAGAATTTTTCACAAGTGACTAAATAGAAATGCACCTTAGGAAAATCAAGCCTTTAATTCTGGAGAATAATTTGCACCTAGAGAAAAATTCAAAGTAGTGGTTTTCTCTACATGTGGACTTTGGACCATAATCTATCTATTTCATCTGATGTGCTGTAGCCTGGGTATAACCGCTTGCTGGGCTATGCTGCAGGACCACCGTCCTAGAGAGGTATCCTGTAACAAGGTGCTTTTGGTATCTCAGTAACTAAACCACCTCCGATGGGGTTCCAAAGAAACCTGACCACAAAATTCTGGCATTTAATTAGGTTTCAATGTATTCCTTAAATGGTAAAGCACAAATCACATGACAACTTTCCCATTAGGGTAAAACATTAAGGAGCACATAGGAAGCACAACTTTGCATTTAAGAAGCCCATAAACACTAATTTTATCCACAAACATTTTTGGGAAAGAGCCAATTCAAGGAACACACTGATAAATCTTAAATTATGCCAAAAATCTGTTGCTAAATTGTTGTATGCCAACTGATTTTCCATAAAACACATTTTATAAGTAGCATTAAAAAGGCATTATTTGATTACTTAGCCCTTTTTTGTAAAATATGGACTTCTCAAATAATAACATAAACACTATTTAATTTGTTGTGCAATCTTATATTTGTAAATATCGAATTTCTTAACGTGAGCACAGCCGTTTTCATAAGCCAACTTCATCCCAGCATTACTGCCTTCTCCCCATTTCCCAAGTTCTAAAAATGTAACCCCCAAAACCAGCTGTCTATGTGTGGTATAGCATGTACAGCAATACTAGAAAACTTGAAAAAAGAAATGGAGTGGTTTTTTTAATGTAAAATAGAAACGTAAATGTATTCTATTCCCCAAAAGAGGTCAATGCATTCTTTTTGGTAGTGATCATGACACATGCCCAATAAAAATTATTCCAAAAAATATCAGATTATGCATGTCTCAGGCCGCTTTCCCGTATGTCTGTCACCTGAAGGAAACCAACACCTGTTTGTCTCCATGAACACTGACCTCCACGAGGCCACCAAGGTCAAGGAGACCTACAGGAGGGGGTATGCTGAGTAAGTGCGGACCTGCCCAATTCTAGGGTTCCCTTTGAAAGTAGAGAAGGGAGAAACAGAAGTAACGTTTATTCACATCTCAGTCTGAAAGGACGTCTTGGGTCTTAACGTTCAAGTACCCCAACCACAGGATTTTACGTAGACGTCTGTCAGCGGCAGCCAACAGGGCAAGACCTCAAAGGGGCATCGCTGCGCAGCACCCGGCCCAAAAGGTGCTGCCCAGGAAGAGTGAGCGAGAGCGCGGGCGGAACGCGCCCTCACACCTCCTCGGGCGGGGAACCCTGCGTCCCCTGGCTGCAGGCCACAGGACTCCGCGAAGAGGACAAACAGCCACGGATCCTTCACCAGGAGAAGCACCCGCACGGGAGAGCGGCTCGGGAGCGGGGAGGAGCCTGCACGTGCCGCACCGACCGGTCGCGTCCCGGCCGAGCCCCTTCGGACACTCGCTCGGCGGCCACCACAACCCGGCGCCTTCCATACCCCAGGCGGTTTCCCGGGGGAGTTACAGTGTAAACACACGCACCCACTTGGTATCATCTCCCAAAAAGCCTGTCGATGGGAAAGCACCATATTCTGAAATTCCCCAGTAACTTTTCAAATATGGGGACTCCACCGAGAACAGCGCCGCGATGGACGGCTCTTTCCAGCGCCTGGAAAGCGGGTCGCCCGCTGGGAACCGGCGGAGAAGGAAGGAGGGCAGCCCGCGGCGGGAGCACGGGGTACCGGGTGGGCCGCGGCCTGGGCAGGGAGCGGGCCTCCCCGGCCACCGCGGCGCCTCGCCTCGCCTCGCCTCGGCTCTGCCGGCCCCAGCGCCCCATCTCCTCCACGGGACGCCGGGCCGACACCCGGGACCCGCGGGACCAACGCCGCCTGGGCTCGGGCTGCGGCTCGGTAGGGAGCTTTTCCAAGGTCCACCCGGCGCAGACGCGGGCGGCGTGCGTGGGGGAGATGCGCCCGTCTCCCGCACGAACAGGACCGGCTCGCGGCCATCCCGGCAGTTCCCTCCCCCGAGTAACTTTCTTATCCTTCGGTCCCGGCACCGCCCGAAGCACAGACACCAACGCCGGCGGCGCCGCAGCGTCAGCACAGCACACCCAGCGCCCCCCGCACCCATGCGCGCCGGTCGGCTCCCCTCCCCAACCCCCGCCAAGGGTCCTCGGGGTCCTCCGGTCCCGCTCGCCCCGGGTTCTGCTGAAAAGCGCCCCCTGAGCGGGCGGGGGCCACCCGGGGCGCCTCGTCCCCGGCGCAGAGTTTCTCCCAACTGCCCCGCGCACGCGTCCGGAAAGCGCCCCGCGGCCGCGCGCACCTGGCCGGCCGGCCCGCGCCCCCTGCCCGCCCTCCCCCCGCGCCCCGAGAGCGGCCCACCTGCCTCCCGTCGCCGGTCCCCACGCCCCGGCCAAACTCCGGCCCAGGGGCTGCACGCCCCCTGCCCCGAGCCCCCTCCACTCCGGGGCCCGACCTCGAGCGGCAGAGGCGCCACAGAGGCCCCGCAAGCGGCGGACCCCGCGACGCCCCCCAGAGGCCGGGTCCCGAGCGCCTGCCTGTCAGCGCCCCTGGAAGGGGTCAGCCGGGGGGCCGAGCTCGCCGGGCGCCCCGTCCTCCCTGACAACCTCTCCCCACCAACCACACTCACCTGGCGCGCTCCGGCCGCGGGGGTCGGGGGTCGCGCGAGCAGGCCGCCAGCCAGGCCGCCGCGCCCCCACCCTCCGGCACCCGCTCCCTGCCAGCGCGCGCCCCAGGCCCGACGCGCGCCTGAGGCGCCGGGGGTGGGGGGGGGAGGGAAGGGGGGAAGACGCACGTGGCCGCGCGAGCGCCAGGGGGGAGGGGGCGCGGGGAGAACGGACACACGGGGGGAGCGGGGGCAGGGGGCGCGACGAAAGCAACGGCTCGGCGGCGTCCGCGGAGAGAAAGCCGCCTGGAGCGTGTCGGTCATGGCGCGCGGCGGCGGCGACTCCTCCGGCCTCCCCATTCCCTCGCCTTTAGTTTGACCTTTCCCTCCAGTGTGTCTGAGGGAGAGCGGCGGTGCGCGCGCGTGAGTGCCAACCCGTGTGCGCGAGCGCGCGCGCGCGCGCGGGGAAGGGGCCGGGTTCGCTCCCCGACGCCTGACGTCACTGTCATGGCAACGGCAGCCCTGCCCCTCGATTCCCATTTCCTGCCCCCGCCCCCTGTGCACGTTCCGGGACCTCACGTGCTCACTCGCACGCAAGCACGCACGTACGTACGCACGCACGCTCGGAGCGCGTGCGCCCAGAGCGCTGAGGGGGTGGGGGAGGTGTAGGTCATGTGGGCCTCCCGGTCGCTTTCCTGAGTTCGACCAATCCTGTGAGAGGGCGCCGTGGGCGGGGCAGGCTCGGCGGGGGAGCGGCGTGAAAAATGTCCCGACGTAGAGTGAGAGCCTTTCCTCTGCGGCGGGCAGAGCGCTGGTGGCGAAAGGGGTGCGTTCAGGGAGTTCAGGGAGAAGGAGGAGGGGGCGGTGGGGTGGAGGAGGGGTGGGAATCTGGGTCCCCAGTTTAGGAGAGGTTAGCCCTTGCCCAACTAGGACCGCGAAGGCACCCTCTCACTGCAGTGTGGCCGACCCCGGTACTGCGTGACCTCGGGCCTGTTCTTAAACGCTCTGAACCGGAAGTCTTGAGGAGAACCGGGTCAGTAACGTGCCGAGGTGCCGGGGAGAGTGAGCGAGAAGGCGGAACCGCCTCAGCTGGCACCGGGTGGGCCCTAATGTACTTAGAGTAGAGCCCACGGCCTCCTGGCTCCGCCAGTGGGCACAGGGCGCAGAGAGTGCGAAGCCGATATGACTCGGTCACTGCCAGGTGGTGGCGAGACGCAGGCTTCGGCCCAGTGCTGCCTCCCCGGCCTTCCCTCCCTCGGGGGCCGTCCGGAGCCCGCTCTCCCCCGTGCCTGCAGAGGTTTAGTTGGAGCTCGGACTTCGGAGCCGGAAGGCCCTGGGGCGGCAGTTCCCCCAACGGCAGTTGGTCGGATGCCTCCTTGGCATCTGGACGACGAACAGAATGGCGCTCTTCCCGGGGTTCCTTTCGGGTGGACGTTTATCGTTAACGTTTGAACACGGGGGCAAGCCTGTGCGGCTCGGGCTGGTGGGGAGAGATCCAGCCGGTGAACCCAGGCTGAGGCCGGCCCACTGAGCGGGCAGCAGTGCCTTTCCAGGCCTCGAGGCCGGGCAGCCGCCGTGGGATGCAGGTGCCCTGGTCTCCCACGCGCTAGTGCAGCTTCACGCGAGATTTGCTGGTACAATGTCTGCCTCCCTCCCTGCCTTGTAGCCCCGGACCTAAACCTGATGCGGGTAGAGGACCCCACCCATTCCTCAGACGCACCCTTCTGTTTCCCACGTTCCTTCCCTGAATTCATGCCCTTAACCCAAGTTTCAGCTAAAATGTAGTCTCTTCCAAAAAGTCTTGTTGGATCTACTCGGCTGCCGTGAAATAGTCCCTTTTCCCCCTGCACTTGGTATGTACTAGGAGCGCCGGTTAATAGTGGCGGGTTTTGTGATCAAGGAAAACGCAATCGTTTCAAGAGAAACATCAAAAGCGCTTTATTCAAAGCAACGCCCACCGCTAGCTACACATTTCCCCCGTCTCTCAGGGAATTGGTGGAGAGCGCCCCAACAACTCTCCTTGTTTTGAGGCAAAACGTTCAGAGACCCAATTTTCCACTCGTTTGTACGTTTTGAAGTGCTGCTCAGAAAGTGCGTGTGCCGTGGATCTGAACAAGCCGTCATCGGAAGGAGCGAGGTCTGGTGAATAGGGCTGGTGCGTTAATACTTCCCAGGCAGAGATCTTTTAACGTGTCGTTACCTCGTTTTGGAGTGTGTGACAGTGCGTCAACACGAAGCAAAATTACTTTGCCGTGTCTTCTGGCCCGTTCTGGTCATTTCGCAATCAGCTGGTTCAAACTGATTATTTGTTGTCAGTAGCGATCAGCATGAACGGTTTCACCTGGTTTGAGAAGCTCATACTTACAACCACACCTTCCTGATCCCACCAAACACAGAGCATTGTCTTCTTTCCAAAGCAACTTGGCCTTGCAGTTGATGTGGGTGGTTGACCTGGATCAGCCCGTGATTCTGTGCTCTGTGCATTGGGGATTCTAAAAAAAAAATCTACTTTTCATCGCCAGTCACAATTCGATGCAAAAAAGACTTTCTTTCGTGCCGTTGAAGCAACATTTTACTGATGACTTTTCGGTTTTCCGTTTGTCTTTTGTTCAGTTGATGTGGCACCCATTTTCCTTCCTTTAACATCTCTCCCATTGCTTGTAAACGATCGGAAATTGTTTGCTGAGAAACGTTTAATCTTTCTGCAAGTTGTTTTTGAGTTTGACACACATCTTCATCCAATGCTTGTAATTGTCAGTCTTCAAACTTTTTCGGTTGACTTGGACGTTCTTTGTCTTTCACATCGACATCATCACTTTTAAAGCCTTTAACCAGCATTTATACAAGTATCTTGAGGTGGAGCATGTTCACCATAAGCTTCCCGAAGTATACAGCAACTTTCAGCAGCACTTTTCTTCAAAATAAAGTAATGAATTGAAACTTCCCGCAAATGCTCTTTTTTTGGCACAAAATTGGACGTTTTTAAGCTTAACAATATCTGTGATGTTAACACCTTCAGAAAATTTTGACACATGAAGTTTTGAAGCTTGCTGACAATACAACAAAATAGCATACATATCACATCACATATATCAATATATGTGTAACTCCATCTATTGAAAAAAATCCGCATTATTAACTGCTACACCTTGCTTTGGACACTGTTCCTCGGAGACTTTGTGCTCAGTGATTTACGCACATGTCACCTACAGAAAGATGCTCTGAACATTGGTGTATAGGTTAGCTGCCCCGATTCTAGCATCTTATGGTCTAACACAGCACTATTACCCATTCTGTTAAATCTTGATTTATTTGCCTTCTTCATCAGACTGTAAAACTCTTTAATGGCAGGAGTCATGCTACTTCCACTTTGCATTTCCAGAACCTTGCTCAGAACCGCAACACTACTGAACAACCAGCCATTGGATTGGCTGAATGGGCACCCTGCCTATTTCATAAAGTTTGCTAGGAGCAGACTTTACCTTGCTTGTAACTCCGAACTTAAGATTTTTCTGGCCAGCTACGAGTTCTGCATAAATCTTGGACTACTATAAAATGCCCCTGAAATTACACGGTCACACTCATGCTATGGAAGAAGGCATTGGCAGTAGCACATGATCTTGAGCAAAGCCAGAGGTAAGAGGTTCAGGGAAGAAGAGGTAGTCATGTCTTCACTGCAATCGGGGGCCTAGAATGAGAGATTTCTCAGACGTTGGGGATGAGATCATCGATAGATGTATCTGATGTGGCTCCCAAAATAGAGGAAAATTGTGTCAAGAGGAGTCTTTGAAAACGATCAAGCAATACTTGCTTACTCTGAAGTGGTAGCATGTATTTACATGTCTTATGTTCCCCACTGGAATGTGAGCTACTGGAAGGCCGGGCCTTGGCTTATTTTATTCATGTTTGTAACTCTAACACCTACCAGGTTGTCTGGCACAAGGTGGACACTCAATACTTGTTTATGGAACAAATGAATGTATTATAAGCTCCATGAAGGAATAAAGCTATTACATTTCTTTGATTCTCATAAAGCGATACCCTAGTATTATGCCGGTAATAGGTAGGTACTTGAAATAACGAATGAATGAAAGGGTAGTGATGAGGTATGAAAGATCTACCACATACTGGGAACTTAATACATTCCATTCATTAGCTCAGTTAATCCCCCATCAACCCTATACTCTTGGCATTGGTTCAGATAAGGAAACTAAAGCTTAAGGTGGGAACCAGACTGGGCCGAGGTCACACTTTTAGTTGTTGGCTAAGTCGGGTTTGATTACAAGTCATACAGGCCCTGAAGGTAGAACGGGTGCTTCACCCTGTTCGTCCCCGGGACTGAGTGAGCGGTCCGGTTAACTGCGTGTGTGGGCTCTCCCTCCCTCACTTCTTCCTCACTCCCCACCTCCCCCTACAAGCTGATGCTCTGCTCAAAGATGTTGCCATTCCCAGAGAGAGTGCCCTCCAGTCAAGGTTGGTGCTTATTACACTAATATCACCATTCATGTGTTTATTCTAATAACAATAGAGCATCTAAGTTCCAGGCATGATTCAAAAGACTGGATTCAACAAATGTATTAAACACTAATTACAGCCCGGCCAGCATGGCTCAGTGGTTGAGCATTGATTTATATGAACCAGGAGGTAGGTCATGATTTGATTCCTGGTCAGAGCACACGCCCAGGTTGTGGGCTTAGTCCCCGGTGGGGGGTGTGCAGGAGGCAGTTGATCAGTGATTCTCTCTCCTCTTTGATGTTTTTTTTAAAAAAATTATTTTTTTAATTTCAGAGAGGAAGGGAGGAGAGAGAGATAGAAACATCAATGATAAGAGAATCGTCTATTGGTTGCCTCCTGCACACCCCTCCCACCCCTCACCTGCTTGCAATCTGAGCATGTGCCCTTGACCGGAATTGAACCTGGGACCCTTCAGTCTGTAGGCTCATGATCTATTCATTGAGCCAAACCTACTAGGGCTCCTCATTGATGTTTCTATCTCTCTCCCCTTCCTCTCTGAAATCAATAAAAATATATTAAAAAACAAACAAAAACCCTCCACTAATTACAAATTTTAGAAAATCTATTACCTGATTTAAAAATATATTTTATTGATTTTTTTACGGAAAGGAAGGGAGAGGGACAGAGAGCTAGAAACATCGATGAGAAAGAAACATCGATCAGCTGCCTCCTGCACACCCCCCACTGGAGATGAGCCCGCAACCAAGGTACATGCCCTTGACCGCAATCAAACCTGGGACCCTTCAGTCCGCAGGCCGATGCCCTATCCACTGAGCCAAACCAGTCAGGGCTATTACCTGGTTTTTTAAACAATAAAACTTATGCTTTTTCCAGCTTATTCTTGCCTTTTTATGTAGGAAGGTGTTCTCCACATTCTCTTTGGTAGACACTTTTCCACCAAAACCTGGAGATGACAGCTGGCTCATCCACTGCAGACAATGCAATATACCAGGATGTCCCAGTGAATGAAGCTTCTATCAGCCTGTCCCCCCGGGTCTTTTCCCTCCTCACTCTGTCAGAGGAGGTGCCAGAAAGTTAGGCTGTCTGCTCGAGGATTCCCAGGGCTGGGGAAGCGTCTTGGTGAGTCCATGGCTCCCTTGTCCAGGAAGGACTGTCATCAGCCTGTGGCCCTGGGTCACTCTGGGGAAGAAACCTGACCTCCATGTACACACAGTTGACTTGGACTGTTATCTGAGCAAGAAATAAATGGAAATCTGGGAGGTTATTTGTTATAGAAGCAAGCTTTCTTCAATGGGTTAACTAGAAAAGTAAATGATATGTCCATACTGACACTCCCATATTTGTGGAGCTGCTCATGCATACAAGTAGGGTTAAATTCTTAATTTCGGAGCCCCCAATCAAGTAGTTTCATTCCAAGTTTTCAATGGCCTTTATATACACGTAGTGAGTCACTGTCACACAGTTCCAGAAGCTGATAATTAGTTTTTAAAAAGCCACCAGGAGGAACTAGTACACATACATACAGATCCCTGAGCCACTCACACACACACAAACCTACATGCCCATTACAGGACAGCTGGGGGCAGAGCTTCAGGCCACTTTCTTCATTTTTGCTCTAATCACGATCAATATCAGCATCTTCCTCGCCATTATGCTTTACATCAAAGCGCTCTAAGATGTCAGAAATAGTAACCTTGACCATTTCAGGGCCTGAGGGAGGAGTGAGTGGTCCCCAGGAAGGTAGTAGGCTATTTTTTCTGAGTCGTCATGATCTCGCTGAGATGTCTGTCCTGTGACCTTAATGCGGCATGCAGCGCTAGGCCTGGCGTCTGTGTCGGAATGGCCCTCGGCTCCTCCAGAATGACTGTAGGGTTGGAATTTCCTGTTGATACTTTATGTGAGAAGCAGCAGAAAGCACTGCAGCATGGCTAGGTGAGCTTTCCATTCTCCCCAGGATGGGGCTTGGGTCCACCCCCTGCAGGCCACTAGCGTACCCTGGGGCCCACCATCCCTGTCTTTCTGTTGGGCTGACGATTTGAACCAAGCTAGAGGCCAAGAGACACAGTGCAGTAACAGCCAGCCAGGTGAGGTTGGTTTTGTGGTAGAATCCATGCGTCTAGGGGAGCTGGAAAAGTCACTCCTGTCAGATGTCCTTACAATCAACTGCCAGATTATGAATGCAGCCGGCACTGTGTCAGATAGGAACAAACCCTCCAGCTCCAAGCCTCAGTAACAATCATGGAAGTCCTTTATCAGTTCCCGCAGTGTTGCACAGGAAGGAGTATTTACTGAGTAACCGCTATGCGCAAGGTACTCCCCTAGGTGCTCTGAATGTGCCAGGTATTCAGGCTTCATAACGGCCTTGCAAAGGTTAGAAGGGGCAGCAAGGAATAGGAATTATCTCAAAGATGAGAAAGCTAATTCAGGGCATGTAAGCGACCTGCTCAATGTCACTACAGCGGTGATGTCAATGTGCACAAAGAGTGCTCTTAGGGGAAAAAAAAGCAGCTTGTGTATGTAAGAGCTAATTCCAAGATCACGGATATTTAAAGCACATTTTTACTGGAAAAAAAAAAAAGAAAGTTAATATGGTAAACATTAAAAAGTAGGTATACTCACAAGTAACTCCCATCAGGAATAATTTGGAATTAAAGGGTTTAAAATGATCTCTACCTTATTTTTCTGGGAGAGGAGCCAAGTCCTTAATAAGAATTTCTGCAAAAGGAGGAACCTGGGGCTGAATCTTATTTATAGAGGCAAAGATGATTTTTATTTTAATCTCGCATTCTTACTCTCCACTTGAATTTGCCAATGAATACAGGAATAGCAAATAATGTGAAGACTTAATTTTGGGTTGTCTAAGTCCTCCTCGCCCTGACTGCAAATCCTAGTGTAGGATAAAGGCAGGTTGATGCTGAGTCAAACCTAAGGGTGTCCTCCTGCCTTGCCCCTCTCGCTCTAGTCACAGCGAAATGTCATGTTCTTACTGTAGAACAGATAATCGCTCAATTTATGTTTAGTAACTGACTTGAGTTAAAATGCGGTGGGCTCAGTGCTGTGCTGTAGCCTGCTCACACCCGGCCGGCTTTTAAGAGCTTACCACACACACCTCTTCCCGATTCTGCATTCCGTGACATCTCATTGGTAGCTTGAGATTGGCAATTGTGGGAGTGTTTATACCATGGAAATGGGCAAGTGCTACAAATCAGGGCTTTTATTCATTTACCAGAATACAACTGCAAGACTGTTTCGTTTGCTCAAAATATCTGCTGTCTTCATGTGGGTCTCTGTGCTGCCCTTCCCTGGGAGAGAAGGGTATTGAAGTCAGGCTTGACCATATGACTTGCTTGGCCGATGGCATGTGGCCAGGAGTACATGTGCCATTTCTAAGCAGAGGTACATGGGCTCAGTTTTCCTTTTCCTTTTGCCACCAGCTGGCATGTCTCAGATAGTGGCTAGGACTTCAATCCGAGTCCTTAAATAAAGAGTATGTGAAGCAAATCACAGCCAGCCTGCAGAGGCCACGGCCACAAGCAGGGAATAAATCTTTCCTTTTGTAAAGATGTGGGGTTCGTTTGTTGTTACCCCAGCATTAATTAGGCTAGGCTGATGATACAACAGTTGGGATCTGTAATTGAGGTGTTGCCATAACAGAAAACCTAAATTATGGGGCATTAACTTGGGAGTAGGAAGCAAAAAATATATTAAAGGTTAGATAGAGGCAACCCATGTTATCGAGTTGTGATGCATTTGGTAAAACTGTCATCTGTAACCACTGGGAAAACAGATATGTACTGAATGAGCTGGTGATTTTAGGCAAAGAGGCTATGAACAGTATGTTATATTCCCAAGATGCTACAGTCTATACATAATGAAGCACTACTAGAGAAAATCGAGTTCAGAAAAAAATTGTCCATTTTGGAGAGATGGTAAAAAGTAGAAATGTCCAGAAAATTGACAACTCACAGGGCTAGAGGCTGTAACTGATTCTGATTTGTAAACAATAAAAGAGAAAACATCTTTCAGTGACAAAGGCTGGTTAACATTCAGCCTTGTGACAAGGACCGATAGAAGGTGTGATTCCTCTTTTAAAACCTCTGGATTGATTAAGGTGGTACCAGTTACATCTTTTAAATTGGACACAATGGCTCCAGGGGAAAAAGATTCCAAATGTGGTTTTCTCATTGAAGCCAGTAAATTCAAGATACTTGCAGTTAAGTCTAGATAGGGTCATAACCAGAAAGGAATCATGGAGGTGGCCATTGGCACATGGTTTATGTGGGATTCTGTCACTAGCAACCAAAGCCTTCTGCATAATAAACAGTGTCACAGGGTTATTGGCAGAATAAACAGATTGTATGCATACTGTTCTTGGCACATAGCAAGTGTTCAATACTTAGACAATTTCATAAAGTCTGTTACAAGCTGAGAGTAAGTAGTTCTCTCAATCAATATGGGCCAGAGAGCAGATAAAAAGTAGCCAGGAAATCTCAGTGAAAAGGTTCGATGATGATAATGATCCTGGATAGGGTCAGCGTGGTCCGGGGAAAGAACTGGGGTAGCTTTAGATAGACTTGAGTTTGAAACCTACCTCTGCCCCTTGACAAACTGAGTGACCCTGAGCCAATTGCACGGCAATGCTGGGCCTTGGCTCTGTTATCTGTAAAATGGGGTTAATATTATTACCTTTATATATAAAAGCCTAAGCGACTGAATGACTGAATGACCAAACAACCAGTCAGCCAGTCGCTATGATGCGCACTGACCACTGGGGGGCAAATGCCCAACTCAGGAGCTGCCCCCTGATAGTCGGTGTGCTCCCATAGCCAACCTCCCATGGCCGGCTAACCTTCCACAGCCCCTCCCCCCAGCTGGCAGGCCTGATTGGCCCCAGTCGCCCCCACCCATGCACAAATTCGTGCACTGGGCCTCTAGTCTCCTCATAATGATTAAAATAGGTAATAAAGTAGGACACATCATTCTAGGCGCCTAGACATGCCACAAATGCTGGACCTGCCTCCTCCTCCAGTGCCTACTCCCACCAGCACACGCTGGCCTCCCCTGCCAGAAGATTGTTGTACCTGTTAAGAGATCTTCCCCTGGGACACCTCTGCAGGTCAGAAAGGCTGCTGGAGAGTAGGAAAGAGGGGTTTGTGATTTTATCCCCAAGCTACTTCTAAGGAATCTTTTATGAGTTTTCTCAATATTTATTATTTCGCTAGGACTCAAACAGATGAGGGAACTTGATTTGCTTCAGAAGAAAAAAGGGAGAGAGTCACAACTGATAGTAGAGCCTGTTTGTCCTGGGGACCATAACACCCTGGTCTGGTGATGCCAACACACTTCTAGGGTTTGGCCCTGACTCGTCTCTCACAGATAGCTCTTGGCATTGCCGAGGAAGGACCCCTGTTGCCTAGGAATGGTCATGTGCCCAGATCAGCACAGTAACACTGAGTTACGGACTCTGTACTCCAGGGCATCCCGTGTTTGGGCTGAAGGCTTCTCTCCTTTCCTGGCAGTGGGGAAGAAGCACAGTGGAAGTAGGAGCAGAGCCAGCCTTCAGAGGAAGCCGGCTGCTGAGGACCTAGCAGCCAAGAGCGGGCAGAACTTATATCTGTGACCACGCCTTTGAGCTGATAATCCTGCTACACCCCGACCCACCCTACCTCTGCACTCACAGTAATAGGAGGTAATGGATTTCCTTATTTTTATGCCAGGCTTTCCATCAGGAGGAGCTGATCTGTCACAAGAGTGGGGCAGCACCTCAAAGTAGAGTGCACAGGGTGGCTGAGGGTCACAGCCCTGAACTCTAGCCACCCAGGTTCCTATCCTGCTTCCATCTGTGTTGCCTGTGTGGCCTTGGGTAACTTACTCAGCCTCTCTGTGCTTCAGTCTTTGCATCTGAGAAACAAAGATGCATTCTCATAACATAACACAGTGCCTGGCTCAGAGTAGGCTTCAGTGTAATCTGACTCCTTATCCTGATCACCTCCAGCGGCAGAGGTCACTTAGTATCTACAGATGGGTCCTGGGCTGGGGCCTCCATTCTCCTTTTCCATCCTGGACTCTCCATCTCTTTGTTACTCTGGGTTTTGCTTTCATCCCCTTTCCTGATCCTCTCTCCTTCATCCCTCTCAATAGCCACCATTGGCATTGATTTATAGCTTTATTTGCTGTATTTTGAAATATGCAATTTTACATTTCTTTTTAATTTAAGAAAGGCAAAGAGTAGAACATTTTATATTTCCTTCAATAAAAAAAGAACATTTTGATTTGCTTTTTATACATCCCCATTACATCCATCTGCTTGGCTTTGGTCCAGTGTTCCACTCTGTCAAAATCATTTTAAATCTTGACATTGTCAGCTATTGGCTTTGCCATCCTTCCTGGCTTTATATCATGTGCCAAGTCCTGGACAGAACCTGCTATTTCAGGGCATTCTGTCAGTCATCAAGCGAGGGAGGCGGGTGTGATGGAAATCTTTGCATCAGTACCTCTCCAGGGTTAGCAAGCTAAGAATCCCCCAGGTGGCTTGTGGGAACACAGAGTCGTTGGTCCCAGAGATTCTAGTTCAGGAGGTCTGTAGTGGGGGGTGAATTTGAATTTCTAATAAGCTCCCAAGTGGTGCCGAGCAGGGTTGCCCTCCATCAGTGGCTCACTCCAGTTAGCAGTGTATTTGTCTCTTACATTATGGAAGTCCACAAGCAGGTGGTCCCGGCCTGGTGCCGTGATGGCAGGACCTAGGCTCCGTCTGCCTCCTTTCTGCTGTGCGTGGCGTGTAGGCTCCTGTTCCAAAGTGGTTGCTTGAGCTCCAGCCCTCATGTCCCCATTCCAGCCTGTAAGAATGAGGAAGTGGGGAAGGATGTCCCCTCTCGTTTTAAGGACATGTCCCAGAAGTTGTATATGGCCCTTCCATCTTCTTGGGCATACCTTTGTCACGTAGCCAAACCGAATTAGCTGCAAAGAAACCTGGGAGGTGTAGTTTTTCTTCTGGGTGTCGTGTGCCCACCTAAAAACCAAGGTTTTAGGACCATATTGAAGGAAAATGCATTTCTAACGTTACTTATTTTCAATGTAGAAATGACCTTCTTTTCCCCAACTCTCTGGCTAGAGGTTTGCAATCTCAGCCACATTGTGTGCTAGGCAATTAATATAACATTCTGAATTTCTCTGTACTAGTCTGCTCAGGCCGCTATCACCAGACACCATAGACAGGGTGGCTTAAGCAATAGAAATGTATTTCTCAGTTCTGGAGGCTCTGAAGTCCAAGATGAGCCTCACAGGGTAGCTTGGGGGCCAGAAGGGAGAGGGGAGAGAGGGAGGCTTTGGTATCCCTTGTCAGAACACTAATCCTATCTGATCAGGACCCCAACCTTGTGACCTTCTTTAACATTAATTTCCTCCTTCTAGGTTCCACCTCCAAATGCGCAGGCATGCTGGGGGGTAGGGCTTCAAAGACTTGTTTTTTTGGGGGATCACTTCAGTCCATAGTATCCCCCTATAAGTAAATATTATTACTTCTATTTCAGAGTTCAGGAAGTCATATGTCAGAGAATTTTAATCATTTTTCTAAGGCCCCCAGCGTAACTAAATGCTTAAACTAAGACTCAGATGAACTCCATCAAAGCCCAGGATTCTTCTAACGCATTATTTGGCATCACTGATATTGTACGTATGTTTGCACGGTGAGTGTTGGATCAGCCAACTACTGCTGCTGATCCAGAGACAGGCACCTATTTTAGTCCTTTTGTCTGTGCATCAGCTGGGGACCAGCTGATTCAGGCTGGGCAGGACTGGGTGCCTCTAAGCTGGAGTCTGGGCCAAGGTCTGCTGCACGGGTCTCCCATCGTCCTTGGACCCATGAACTTGTCAGCATATAGCCTTCTCATGCTGAGGGCAGAGCACGCCCAACTGTGCAAGCCCATTTCAACCCCTGCTTGCAGTGGGCCTGCTTTATGCCACGGCCCAGGGCAGTCATGTGACGAAGACCAAGGGAAACAGTGTACTCACCCCAGGAGGGAGTAATATTTTTGAATGAATTCTAATCTCCCGAAAGCCCTGAGGCAGAGGCGTTGGAGTGGAAAGAGCACTAGACTGAGGATCAGGAGTCCCGAATTCTGGTCCCAGATCTGCTGCCAATGACTTGTGTGACCTTGGGCATGGTACTAATCCTTTCCGGGTCTCTAAGGCCCAGTCAGGCTTTTAGAAGAAGCGGTGGCTTAAAAAACAAGCCATTGCCTCTCAAACTTCTCGTCTTCTTGGCGGGAGGCTTAGTCTCCACATAATCTGAGCAAAAATGCACACACAGCCCTAGGGCCCCTTCGGAACTGAGGGGCTAATGTTCATGACTCTGTTAATGAGACTCTGTTAATGATCCAACAGGAGCACCGTGCAGCTGGGCCCACTGGTCACTGGAAGGCTCGGAAAGCCATGAAGCCACTGGGAAGCCACTGATGCCCTGACCTTCTGCTCCAGGCGCTGGAGTGCAGGCCGTGCCTCTGCTTAGACAGGTGCGCCTTCAGTGACTTTCATTTCGGTGATTTATGATAATGCTCGGGGTGCGCTAGCAAACACACCATGGTTTATTTTGCAGAATTAATGAAGCCTGATTAATCTCCCCATCCCCAGCAGGTTCTGTTCTGAGAAATGGAGCAGGACCGCCAGCTTTTGTGTGAATGATGCAGGCAGGGTTCGTGGCTTGGGAACCCTCTGGAATCCTCCCAGCCTGCACTTCTGAACCCTTTGGATCTTGGCTATTAGACCCAGTGACTAGGGAAAGACCTTTTTAATAGCACAGTGTACATACGATACCAGCAGCTACAGTTAACTGAGTCAGGGGCTCTGCTGGTCCTTCCCATGCACTGTCCCGATGCCTGGAAAAAACACATGCTTTTGACTTGGATAGATACCAGTTCAACTCCTGGCCTCACCACTTATGAGCCGTATGACAATGGATGCAGAGCGGACACTGCCGGTGTCCCTCACGTACTCCACCCCTAAGTTCTCTGCCTACCCAAGTTTGTACCATGGACAGTCCTGACACCTTGACTCTCCCGTTTTGTTAGGAGAGATCAATATGTTAGCAATAACTTATAGTAAGACTAAAACCCACGGTGGCCTTAAGCTGCAGACTGAAACACTCAATCTATCCATATCACTGGGGTTCAATCCCTTCTCCAAAGTCTTGGAGGTTATGAAGACTCACTTGAGAATTGAGGGTTGCTGCTACTGCTGTTATTGAAATACACAAGAGAGGAACAGGGTACAGTGCTGGGCAAGGGTATCGTGGTAACAACCAGGAGGCATGATTTGAGTCCTGACTCTGGTGACTACAAACTGTGTGGTTTCGGGCTAACTCGACAATCATTTCAAGTCCCCGCTTCCTCAGCGGGGAATGATAGGCCTGTCCAGCCTGTTACACAGATTTCATGCAGAGACTTCAGGCTATCAAAGCTGTCAGTGACTGGCGACTCCGTGTTGCAAGTAGAGAAGCTGAGGACACAGGTGTAAGAGGTAGCACAGAAGAAACACGGGTCTCCAGCATTTCTCCAACCTCATCTTGTTCCATATTTCCTTCACTTACTCCGCTGCAGCCACGCTTCCCTTGAACAAGCTAAGCATATGCCCATCTAAGGCTTTGCCCTCACTGTCTCTTTTCCCTAGAGCAGCGGTTCTCAATCTGTGGGTCGAGACCCCTTTGGCAGTCAAACGACCCTTTCACAGGGGTCGCCTAAGACCATCCTGCATATCAGATATTTACATTACGATTCATAACAGTAGCAACACTACAGTTATGAAGCAGCAACGAAAATAATTTTATGGTTGGGTCATAACATGAGGAACTGCATTTAAAGGGCCAGAAGGTTGAGAACCACTGCCCTAGAGTGTTCCTTCTCTACATCTTCATGTTCTTCGAGGGGGGGTTGGCTCTTTCTGGTCATTGAGGTCTCAGCTCAAACATGGCTTCCTGGGAGGGGACGTCCGTGGACACCCATGAGAAGCGGCCCCTCTCCCAGCTCCCTTTAGCACCTCTTCACCCAGCATTTATCCCTTCCTGAGATCAGTTTGTGTATTCGTTGTCTCCCACCCCTCTTCCTCCTTGAGAAGAGTGACTCTCCATGTCTCATCTTCTGCTGCGTCCCCAGTGCCGAGAACAGGATTTGGCACGTGACAGACACACAATAAATGGTTTTTGTAAATGAGTGAGTTATTGGCAGTGAATTATGTACAGATTTAACTTCTTAATTTTAATAGCTTTATAATATGCCATATGGCTGTACCATAATTTACTTAAGTAGGTCTTTAGAGATGGATACTCAATTTCTTTACTCTGTTTTTTCTCTACTTAGTCTTTATTTTTAATTGTTTTGCTATAACACAGAAATGAGTATAATCTGTATGCACTTGATTCTATCCATAAATATAGCTACCCCTGCTCTCTTCTGATTTTCGCTTCATGTGTTCTCTCTCTCCATTCCTTCGTTTTGAGCCTCTCTGTGTTCTTAAAGCTGAAGTGAGTCTCCTGTTGGTGGCATAGAGTTGGGTCTTGTTCTTAATCCATCCAGCCACTCTTTGTCGTTTGATTGGAGAATTCAGTTTATTTGCATTTAGAGTAATGATTGCTAGGGAAAGGGTTCACTGATGCCGTCTGAGTAGTTGATTTCTAGCTCTTTAGGGCTCCCCTGCTCTCCCTCTCCTGCTGCCTTCCTTCACGCATTGATGATCTTCCTTAGTGTAGCTTTGGTTCCCTTCCCCTTACTGTTACCTTCTGTGAGTCTACTGGAGGGTTTTGCTCTGTGGTTACCATGCGGCTGGCATAAAGCAGTATGATGTATGCTGCAACAATTTAACTTCGATCGCACAAAAACTCCACCCTCAATGACAAGTTTTATAAATATCCTCAAATGCCATACATTCCCTAGGGGACTGCTTCAAATAGATGCAAGCACTGGACTGTATCTTCCAAGGGAGCTGTTTACTTAATTCAGGAGAGCAAGAGAGAGCCAGGTGGCTGAGAATTTGAAGGCAGGGCCGCCAAGAATTCTGTTCTTCTGCGGATTGAAAGTAGCCCTTTTTTGTGTGTGTGGATGGTCCTTCCTTTTACACAAAAGAAGAAGTGTTTTTCAGGCAGGTCCTTAGTCTTTGTTCAGTTTTGCACAACACCTAGCCCAGTGCCTGAGAAAGAGTAAGTTACTCAATTTTATGTTAGTAACTTTATTTAGCTCATTAATAAATGTTGGATAAGTTGGGCTGTGCGTGCTTCTTCACCATTGTTTTCATGTTGTAAGGCTGGGGTACTTGTCTTAACTGCGCACTGGAATCTTCCAGAGGTCTTTTCAAAGTATTGGTGCTGGACTTCTCACCCCTAGTCATGCCAGCTGATGTGGTCCAGGGGAGGGCCTGCACCTGGAGATGTTAGCAGCCACCTGGCGATGCCAAGTGGCCAGAAGGAGGGTTTCTGGTGATGATGGAGGCACAGTGTCTGGAATACTCAGCAGAGCTGGGTTCTGTCACCAACTGTTGGCATGCAGAATGGCCCCATACACAGAGCACAGGAGACACCGTAGAAAGTCAGGCCACTCCACCAGGCCAGCATGGCTCAATGGTTGAGTGTCGACCTATGAACCAGAAGGTCATAGGTTGATTCCCAGTCAGGTCACATGTCAAGGTTGCTTGCTACATCCCCATTAGGAGGTATGCAGGAGGTCCCTGATCAATGATTTTCTCTTATCATTGATGTTTCTATTTCTGTCTCCCTGCACCTTCCTCTCTGAAATCAATAAAAATATATTTATAAGAAAAGAAAAAAGAAAGCCAGGCCATTCCAGATTGGTGGGCGGCAGGTTGGTGAAGCAAGGGAACTCACAAGGCCTGTCTTGGGCCATAAGGTGAGTAGATTTTTAAGCGTATCAGCGTTATGCTTAAAGTTATGTAGACCTTCATGGGGTTGGTATCCCATCCAGAAGGTCTTGGCAGTGCCTCGCTGTCTCAAGCCTGGTCCTTGGGTAGCTTCTAGTGCAAGGAAGGCAAAGTGGGTACACATTTCAAGGAAGGGGGAGGGTGGGAGAAGCCTCCCATGGCCCAGGTCCTGCTGGTGGGTCAACCAGCCTCACGTCCTCTTCATCTCCTCTTCCAGCACCAATTGCTGTGTGACCTGAGGCAGGTTACTCTCTTGACTTGGGTCTTGGTTTTCTCATCTGTGAAAAGTGGGCCCTGGATTAGAATGGTCAGCCTTAATCATTTTAGTTCAGGATCCCAGTAAGAGAGCTGATGCTACCTGTGGGAAAAATACCTGTACATATTTACCCAAAATTCTCATACTGTCTCAAGGAATTCATGAAGTCGCTTGTCTTGGTCAGGATTCTTTTGTGGTCACATGTGACAGAGCTTCAGCTCAAATGGGCATACACCAAAAGGCAGTGCCACGGTGCATGGTCCTCAGCAGGTTTGAAGAAGCTGCAGTGTTAGGCATGGCTGGATCCAGGAGCCCGGGGGGGTGTCTCTTTCTAAACTTGGCAGTGCTCTCTGAGTTGTTGGCTTTCCCAGGAAGGGTCTCCCCATGTGACTGCAACCATGTCTGTCAGCTATGTGGGCTGGCATCCTATCAGCTCAACCCCACATAAAGAACCCAGCTCTCGCCTGGGTCTGTTGAAAGTCCAGCCAGGCCTGACGCCATCCCTGTGGGTAGGGGATGCATGCTGGGTTGGCACGTGCCTGCCATTGTAACGGGGTGAGTTGGCCCTACCTGAACCATGTGGAGAGGGAAACATGGGTGGTTCCCCAAAAGGAAATTAGGATATTGTTACCACGGGCAGGGGCAGTGGGCCCTGGGAAGGCAAAGACCACAGACACCCATCTCATGTTTGACGGCTGTGTCTGTGGAACCGGAGGTGCACGGCTCCAGGTGGACAACTAGGCTTGCAAACTCTGCGAGCCCTCCCAGCACTAGTAGTCCACAGTGATTGAGACCACACGGTGTTCCTATGAGTGCTGTTTTTGAAAGACCCATCTGTCTACGAAGGGCATTAATTTTTCCCCTTCTGTGTTTAATTTTATATTCTTTAAAAACAATATGTTTTTATTGTTTTCAGAGAGAGGAAGGGAGAAGGAGAAAGAGAGATGGAAACATCGATATCCGTTGGCTGCCTCCTGGACACCCTCTACTGGGGATTGAGCCCTCAACTTGGGTGTGTGCCCTGACCTGGAATCGAACTGGCAACCTGCTGGTGCCTGGGATGATGCTCAACCAACTGAGCCACACCAACTGGGCTAATTTAACATTCGACTCCAATTTTCTGAAGTGTCAGTTATCTCATAGCATTTTTTGGGATGGCAGTAGTTAAAGTGGGTTGGGAGCCCAGGAAGGAGATATAATGGCCTGGGACTTGAACCCTGGCTTCCACTTCCAAGCACAATGTTGTTTCCATGAAAATACTGCCTGATGTCTTGTCTTACATAGTTTTTCTGTTTTGAGAGATTTGCCCCAGAAGTACCAGTTCACTGGAATGAACAGTCCTCCTCCCTCATTTAGATGGAATTGTTTTCCCACGTCAAGGCCTTGAGCCTCGCCATCTCATGAAACAGATGGGGTTTTTATTTATAGCTGACCCTTTCAGTTAAGAAAATGATACATCCAGTGATTTTTACCCACTTCTTTAGTCTGTACTTATCCAGCTCACATTACCGCCTGGCACCCAGGAGCGAGCCTAGCCCAGCCTGGGGACCGTGTCTGCCGTCTGTGGGCGTTGTCCAGAGAACCCTGGGCGACTAGGGGGGGGGGGGTGCGTTGTTGGGTTCTAAGCACTGGAGCATCTCAGGACTCCTGCGATGCCACGCCCAGGGTAAACGACTTCTTTAAGAGAGTGTAATTCCAAAGGCAGTGATCCAGCCCAGGAAAGGACATGACTTTTGTCTGAACTATCAAGTAATTGAGCTGTTTAGTAATCTAGGATCTCAAGTGGACAAATATAAAGATTCACTGCTTAAGGGGCCAAAGATTTATTGCTTAGTTTCCTCAGGTATTTGAAGGAGGGGTCTGAAGGATGAACAAATATACCTTCTTTTTTTTTTTTTTAACTTTTCCAAAAGTGAAAATTCTTTTTCACTTTAAAATATGTTTTTTATTGTTGATAGTATTACAGATATACACAGATACCAGATACCCCCCATTTCCCCTCCCTTTCGTTTCCTCCTTCCTCTTCACCCCTCTCCCACCTCAGGTCTTCACTATAGCATTGCCCATGGCCATGGGCTGTGAAACATAGCTTCTTATCGTGTACAGAAATTTTGCTGAAGGAAAGAAATAAAATGGATGACCTGGGGAAAATGAATAAACAACTAACTTTATTATAATCCATGGAAAAGCACGTGGCAGATAAGTGATTGCTTCTCTAAATAGGTTCTTGCGGCCCACATCACACTTCCAATTCTCTTTCATCTTTGAACTTTCCAAAGCATTTGGCATGTGTTGTTGCCTGCTGTTTCTCTGACATCTCGCCCCCAGTCCCTGGGTTGGGTCCTGGCTCTGGCATTTAGGAGGCTGAGTCAGTCAACCACTGTGAACATCTTGTGACACTTCCTTCTCGTCTTCATATTGCTTTCAATCACTGGGATATTATTACATAGTTTTTGTTCCCCATGTTACTGAAGCGCCTCTTTGTGCATCATGTTAAATGAGTGCATATTATCTCTCCGCACAGACATACCTCGATTCTCATCTGCCCCACTGCTGTCGAAGGAAGGAGTCTCACTCTATGATCTGGTTTATGCCGGTGGCTGTCTGGAGGGTGGTGGTGGGGAGCTGGGGAAGGGTGGGAGGGGCCAGGTGACTGAGAACTGTTTTTACTTAGTGATCATCGTAGTGGAGTCAGCACAGCATCACTGAAGAGGATGCTGAAGGTCTTTCAGTTCAGTGCCCTCGTTTTTTCATGTGAAGAATCAGAGACGCAGACGTGAGAATCAAGGTGTGTCCATGCAAAGAGATAATATGCAGACAGTTGACATGACCTCCCCAGGGTTGCCCAGCCTCATCTGGGACCCGAACTCTCGGCCCAGTGCTCTTTCTATTCCAGGCCAACCTCTAGCCAGAGTCATGTGGTGCCCGAACCTTGTCTGAAACCCACTCTGGCGGGAACAGCATTTTCTTAGGAAATAGAGCTCTACTCTGGAAATACGTCTGGCAGTTCATTTGTTACAAATTGTCAGTGTGATTAGTGGTCCCTGGCTGCAGGCTGAAAACAATTTCCTGCCCACCCAAACAAATTGAAGTCAGGGAACACATGATGTAACCCTGTTTAAAAAAAAGGCATTGAAATGTTTCCCAAGGAGAGGAAGCTATTATTATCCCAGACTTAGAAATGGGAAGATGAGAATACAGAGAGACTGGGCAACTGGTCCAAAGTAATCAGCCCAGATTAGAAGTCAGAATTCCTGATGACCACCCAGGGCAAGAACTCTGCTGGCAGCTGGCCTTCCGGCTGGAGGGCCATGGGCAGGGCCAAGTTAAACAGGACATGGTTAGAAACACAATTCCCATGCTTTCGCCTGGTCTGTGACCCCTGATCAGGAAGCTCTTGCCAAGAAGCTGTTGCCTGCTGCATCAAACTTCTGACCCTCATCAACCGGTAAGATGGTGCAAACCTGATTGGAGTGGCTGACTTCCTGGCCATGCCCCACTGGGCAGGTGGCTTCCTCTCCCCCACCTCGGATGTCCCTTTGGAAAGGGGAGGAGAGCTAGCTGCCTGCCCAGCTCAGTGACCAAGATGCAAAGTGAGGACTTTCCCCAAAGGCACTTGTTTGCAGGGCTCTTTGGGCGGCAGGTGACAGAGACCCCAGTGCAGAAGAGGCCAGGCAAAAGGGAAATGTACGGCGGGGGCTTTCGTGGCCGCCTTTCTGGGGAGAAGTTAGGGTAATACAAATACTATTATGACTACATGCTTGTTTGTGGCCCCTACCAGGCCCAGCCTGGTAGGACGTATCTCATTAAATCCTTGCAGACTATGAGGGGGCGTCCACGTTTAGCAACCTTACTTGAGACTGCGCACAGCAGAACCTGCGGCCCAAGGCCACTGTCAGGCAGGGCTGGATGGAGGCTGTCTGCATCTGGAGCTGTGAAAGGAGAGACCTGGGCGTTTCACAAAACACATGCGTCTCGGCACTGGGGCCGTTCTCTGAGCGGGGCATAACTATCCTAGTTGGCAGATGAGGGAAGTGAGGCTGCCTCTACAAGGGAAAGTATGTGTCCCAGCCCAGGAGTCTGAATTTGCTGGAGCGGGTATGTGACGTTTCTTCTCTTGTGGTTTGGTGCCAACTCATTGAGCAGGTGAGTGTATCCAGTGCTGAAAGGAAAGCAGCTGGATGTCGATTGGCTTGTGCTGAAGTCTGTGGCCGAGGACCTAAACGCATCTGATGGTTAAATAGTAAACGGACATGTCGGGGGCACCCGCTGTGGGCTAGGCCCTGTGCCAATCGCTCACAGTTCTCTCTGGGGTGGTATCTTTTCACGTTACAGCTGAGGAATTCGAGGCCCAGAGAGGTTAAGTCACTGAGCTGGGAAATGGCAGAGGCAGAGTTTGAACCCATAAGTGTCAGGTTCTGGATTTTGGACACTTTCTGTTGTTCCTGTCACCTGGGCTTCTGACTGTCCATAAACTAGAGGTTCCAGTGACCTCCTCCCTGCACATTAGAGGCCAATCACAAGCCCAGGTCATTAGCTGTACTTCCGAACAACTGGCTATAAACTAGAGGTTCCCATGGCTCCCTCCTCGGGTTTGATTAATTTGCTAGAGCTGCTCACAGAACTCAGGAAGAAATCTTTTACTTTCCGAATCAGGGTTTATTATAAAGGGATAGAGCTCTGGAACAGCAGGTGGAGGAGATGTGCAGGGCGAGGTGTGGGAGGGCACGGAGCTCCCATGTCCTCTCCAGGTGTGCTCTCTCCTCGAATTTCCAGCCAGAAGGTCTCCAAATTCTATGCTCTTGGGTTTTATGGAGACTTTCTTTCACAGTCACAATGGATTAAATCGTTGGTCCTGATGATTGATTCTGTCTCTAGCCCTTCTCCTTTCCCTGGAGGTTGGAAAGGTGAAGTGGGGGTGGGGTAAGAGTGAGGGTACAGAGAGTTCCAACCCTCTCATCACATGGTTGGCCCTTCTGGCAACCAGCCCCATCCTGAGGTGCCTTCCAAAAGTCATCTCATCCATTAACAAAAGGCCTTTATCCTCTCTCACTTAGGAAATGCCAATGGTTTTAGGAGCTCTGAGCCAGAAGCAGATGGAGATCAAATCTATATTTCTTTCTTTTAAAAAAACTAGGGGCCCAGTGCACAAAAATTTGTGCACTTGGAAGGTTCCTCAGCTTGGCCTGTGCCCTCTTGCAGCCTGGGACCCCTCAGGGGATGTCCACCTGCTGGCATGCCTGGCCAGCCTGGGTGAGGGGCTGATGGCTGTTTGCAGGCTGGCCAAGCCCCCCAGTGTGTACCCTCACCCCATTGGGGTGTGGCCAGCCTGGGTGAGGGGCTGAGGGCCGTTTTCAGGCTGCCCACAATCCCTTCAGGGTTTGAGTTCCTACTGGGGTGCCTGAAAAGCCTGGGTGCAGGGCTGAGGGCCGTTTTCAGGCTGCCCACAGTCCCTTCAGGGTTCGAGTCCCTACTGGGGTGCCTGAGCAGCCTGGGTGCGGGGCTGAGGTCTGTTTTCAGGCTTTCAGGCTGCCCACAGCTCCCGTTGACCCAACGTCCCAGCAAGGCTGGCTGGAAACAGGTTTCTGGGATTTATTTATCTTCTATAATTGATACACTGTTGCTTTAAGCCGAGGCCTAGGCAGGTAACGAAGCCTCCTGTTGGCTTCAGCTCTGTGGCTTCTATAATTGAAAGAATGTTGCCTTAGTAGATGCCCAGCCAGCCTAGGCAGGCAGTTTCCTCCATCGCTGGTGCAATTGTAGCTCCTATTTGCTTCAGCTCTGTGGCTTCTATAATTGCAACTATGTTGCCTTGAGCAGAGAGAGGCCCAGCCGGCCTAGGCAGACTATTTACTCCTGGTGCAACGGAAGCCTCCTAGTTGCTCTAGCTCTGTGGCTGCAGGCCTCCATCTTGTCTGGGTTAATTGCATACAGCTGCTCTGATTGGCTGGTGGGCGTGGCTTAGGCATCCCAAAGAAACAGTCAATTTCAATATTACTCTTTTATTAGATAAGATGTTTTTATTGATTTTTTTAGGAATAGGAAGGGAGAGGAAGAGAGAGATAGAAACACTGTTGAGAGAGAAACATTGATCGGCTGTCTCCTGCATGCCCCCCCACCTGCCATCGAGCTCGCCACCCAGGCATGTGCCCTGACTGGGAATCAAACCTCTTGGTTCACAGGTTGACCTTCAACCACTGAGCCACACTGACTGGGTCAAATCTATATTTCTTATTATAAATCCCAATATCATACCTGGCAACAATTGGGCAGATGGGGCCATGGCTGGCTCCTGAGTTGGACAAAGCTCTTGGCTCTCTATCCCTTGGGTCGCCATTCTCTCCCTGGTCTCCCCAATTCAGAAGCTGGAGTCAGCCACCAGCCAGTACAGAGCTGGCAAGGCTGCGTTCAGGCTCCTGGATGCCCCCAGAGCTCTGTAGGCCTTGTAGCCTGGGTTATTTGCTCTGGACACCCCCAAGCTCTTTTTGTATAGTACTTGCAGGTCCTCTAACTGGCCCCACCGGGTGTCAGGCACAGGGCTGGGCAGCTTATGTGCATCTCAGAGGCAAGTTGCTTAGTTAAAGTGCTAAACAACAGGGGTGGGCTGGCATAGGGAAGAGAGGGGGGAGCGACCACAGGAACAGACTCTTCCTGCTAATTGGACAACTCATGGTTGGAACAGCACTGAAATAATTTTCTGTCATTGTCCAGCTGCCTGGAGAGTTCTTATGTAATATGCTTTGTAAATATTCATCTAGATGCCTTATCTAGAAGGGTTTGGGAAATTTCATTGATTTCCCCAAATCATTCAAATGCCTGGGATGGAAGTTTACAGACCACAATCACAGCCAGTCCCTGGATGGGTGTCCTTATTTCCTGTGCAGCTGACCTCTGAGGCCACCCTTACTCTAACACCTCTGACTGTTCAGTGAGAGTAAACGTCTACACTATTTTCTAGGGCTCTCTTTGCAGCAAATGCCAGAAACCCCATTTGATGTAGATCAGGCACCAGTGGAAAATTACTGGAAGTTTTGCTCATATCTTACGGTAAATACTTTGGAGGACAAAGGAGTGTAGGATATAATCCATGATTTCAAGGACACAGTCTGTTTCCCAAGGTCAAAGGGAATTTGTAAGAAAAAACTTACATTGAATTTCTTTTCTTTTTTTAAATCTATATTGTTGAGATTATTACACATTAGAGGCCCGGTGCATGAATTCATGCACCAGTGGGGTCCCTTGGCCTGGCCTGTGGGATTGTGCCAAAACCAGCTCTCTGACATCCCCTGAGGGGTCCTGGATTGTGAGAGGGTGTAGGCCAGGCTGGGGGACACCATCGGTGCACGATTGGGGCTGGGGAGGGACACAGGAGGTTGGCCAGCCTGGGAGGGACCATGGGAGGGGTCCAGGGCATGTCTGGCCCATCTTGCTCGGCCAGACGCCAGCAGCAAGCTAACCTACTGGTTGACTGTCTGTCCCCTGGTGGTCAGTGCATGTCTTAGTGAGTGGTTGAGCAGCCTTAACATATCATTAGAATATTACACTTTGGTTGAATGGATGACCATATAAGGCTAATATAAAGCTTTATATTAGCATATAAGGTTTTTATTTTATAGGATGTCTCTCTTTTTTCCCTCCGTTGCCCCACTTCACCCAGTTCCTGCCTCACCCCAGGCCTTCACCACCCTATTGTCTATGTCTATAGGTAATGCATATAAGATCTTTATTTAATCTTTCCCTACCCCCTAACCCCCTTCCCTCTGAGAATTGTCAGTCTGATTTTCATGCCTCTGATTCTGTTTTATTCAGCAATTTATACTGTTCATTAGATTTCTTATTCTGTTTATTTTGATTTTTAGATTCATTTGTTGATAGCTATGTATTTGTTATCATTTTGTTGTTCATAGTTTTGATTTTTTTCTTTTTTCTTCTTAAAAAATACCCTTTTCCTCTTAAAGAATACCTTTCAACATCTATACTAATAAAAGAGAAAGATGCAAATTGACCATACCTTTGTGACACCCACCAGCCAATCAGGAGTGAGTATGCAAATTAACCCAACAAAGATGGCAGGTTAATTTGCAAATGCTGGCGCTGAGTGGCTGGGGGCAGGATGCTTGTGTCATTGCCATGGTGATGATGCAGGTGTTCTGCACTGCCCCCGGCTGTTCTGGGCCTCTTGGCAGCATGGGAAGGTGGAAAGGTGGCTCTGGGCCAGAATGAAGGTGGTGCTGGCAGCCAGGGGAAGAAAGGCCCATTCTTGCATGAATCTTTGTGCATCAGGCCTCTAGTTTCATATAATACTGGTTTGGTGGTGATGAACTCCTTTAGCTTTTTCTTGTCTGTGAAGCTCTTTAGCTGACCTTCAATTCTAAATGATAGCTTTGCTGAGTAGAGTAATCTTGGCTGTAGGTCCTTGCTATTCATCCCTTTGGATAGTTCTTGCTATTCCCTTCTGTTGAGAAAATCAGCTGACAGTTGTATGGGCATACCCTTGTAGGTAACTGCTTTTCTTTTGCTGCTTTTAAGATTCTCTCTTTGTCTTTAGGCCTTGGCATTTTAACTATGATGTGTCTTGGTGTGGTCCTCTTTGGGTTCCTCTTGTTTTGGACTCTCTGTACTTCCTGGACTTGTAAGTCTAGTTCTTTCACCAGGTAGGGGAAGTTTTCTGTCATTATTTCTTCAAATAGGTTTTCAATATCTTGCTCTCTCTCTTCTTCTGGCACCCCTATAATTCTAATGTTGGTACGCTTGAAGTTGTCCCAGAGGCTCCTTACACTATCTTCATATTTTTGGATTCTTTTTTCTTTTTGCTCTTCTGGTTGGGTGTTTTTTGCTTCCTAATATTTGAAATTGTTGGTTTGATTCTCAGAATCCTCTACTTTACTGTTGAATGCCTGTATATTACTCTTTATTTCAGTCAGTGTGTGCTTAATTTCTGACTGGTCCTTTTCTATTTTTTAGGACGTTTCTAGAAGATTCTTGAGTAATCTTATAACCATATCCAGTAGTTTGCTTTCTTTCATTTCTCTCATTTGTGACATATTTCTTTGTCTCTGCATTTTGGCTGCTTCCCTGTGTTTGTTTCTATGTATGGGTAGAGCTGCTATGTCTCCTTGAGTTGATAGAGTGGCCTTGTGTAGTAGGTGTTCTATAGGGCCCAGTGGCTCAGCCTCTCCAGTCACCTGAGCTAGGCACTCTAGGTGTATCCCATTGTGAGCTGTGAGCACAGTCTTGTTGTAGTTGAGACTTTATTGAAATTGGCTGTGAGGACCAGCTGCAGCTATAGTGGGAGAGCTGCTGTGCAGGAGGTGGCCCTATGGAGCAGGATGTGATTCAGTTGGGCTTTGGTGCTCACTGAGTCTGCCCCTTGAGTGTTGCTTATGGATGTGTAGAGTTGTAGTCTGGTATGGTCTGACACTGACCACTGGGTACACTGGTTCTTGGTCTCTAAGGAGGTGCAAAGTCAGTCATTGCCTGTGCCACGCAGCAGGAGCTACAGAGAGATCTGCAGATTACTCTTCTTTGTATTGGATTTGGAAGTGCCCATATGAGGCTCAGCTATGAAGTAAGGCAGGCTGATGCTGGTGCTGGATCTTGGCCTTTTATTGATAGGTTTAGGGCTCCCTGACCTAGTTGCAGCTCATTTGAGAGATTTTAGCCTGAGCAAGGACAGGCCATTTGTATGGAAATCCACTGCACACAGCTTAGGTGTAGTTGTAAATTGGATGAGGTGGGGTCTTAGGGAATCACCAAGGTGGAGTAAACAGAAATGACTGCCAGTCAGCCCTGCAACCAGGGAGGTCCCAGCATAGGAACAATGATCCCTGTGCCCACCTCCATCTGGGAGAAAGCCACCTTTGAGTTCCTGCCCTGATGCCAGACAGTCCAGTTTCTCCTTGTATGTGTCTGTGTCCCCCAGAGCCTTGCCCTGGTGCTAGAGCTCAGAGGAAGTGGGACCTTGTAAGTTCAGTTCATGATGCCAGCCTTTTAAGAGGAAAAGCTGGGTCTCTGTGTCACTGAGCCCCAATCCACACTGGTTTTTATAGCCAGTAGTTCTTACTGGCTGTAGGGACTTCCTTTCCAAGCTCTAGGGTCCTGGGCTGAGGGTCTGGTGAGGGACTGGGACCCCTTGCTCCTCATGGGTGGCCTCTACAGAGGCGATCTCCCTCCTAATTAAAAAAGTGGCACATGCGGGTGCTGGACCAATGTGTTCCGCGCCTCCACACCTCCTACCAGTCTCAGTGTGCTTTCTTCCTTACTTCTCTAGTTGTAGGACTTCCATTCAGCCAGCTTTCCAGTGGTTCTGAATGATGGTTGTTCTGTATTTTAGTTGTAATTTTGATGTGGTTGTGGGAGGAGGCGAGTTGTGGGAGTGTTTACGCCACCATCTTCCTTTTCAATCCTTACATTGGATTTCTGCATGGAAAGCACCTGGGATTTGGAGGCAGGAAGCCCTGGTGTGGTCACATACCAGCTTCACAAACAGTGTCCAGTCTCGATTTCCTCGTCTTTAGGGTGAGAATGCCTTCCTCTCTTAAAGGCTTGTTTTGAGAACTAGCTCATTGTATATAAAGTGCCGGCCGTGGTCCTGGCTCACAGGAAGAGTATAGTAAATGGCAGTTGTGGCCATGAATCTAATAGCCAGTGGATGGTCCTGGAGTTGTTTAGCTCCCGTGGCCAGAAGCCTGGGGAGGTTTCAGAAAGGAGCCGGGCTTTGGCTGGGCCCTGGAGGCTGGTGAGGGTGGGGGATGGGCTGTCAGCAGGTGGTGTGCACCTTGGGTGGAGGCAGAAGTCAGCACGGCATGGTCAGGGGACAGGACAGACTGGCCTGGCTGGAGAGGAGGGTTCATCCAGGGGCAACTGGTTATAACAACACCGGGCCCTCGTGACAGCTGGTTAGAGTTGCCCTGTAATCCTCTCTCAAGTGCCTGCCATCCTGCCAAGTGGAAATTGGCATGCTTCACCCTGGCCAAGGCTTCTCTCTGGCCTGCCTACATGTAGGCTGGGGCAGTGGGGCCAATGAATCGTCCTCATTGTCTGCCAAGTGTCCAATTAGGAGATTGCATACCTGGCATTTCTGTGCAGCCAGCCTCAGGAGGGCGTCCTGGAAGTGGGTCAGCCAGGCTCCAGCGGGGCGTGTCCCGTGACCGTGGAGCCCCACGGCTGAGGACCCTGTGACTCCCAATGGCTGCTGCCCTGGCTTCTGTCCCTCTTTCTGTGCAGAATAAGGGACTGGAATACCAAAGAAGAATGCATTCACCCTGGTGCCCAGCATCTTTTTGCTGTGAAGAGCCCAGAACATCCATCAGTGTGCACCAAGTTCACAGCTGTGCCTTCCCAGCAGGTGGTCCCAGCTCCCTCTGCAAACCCCCAGTGTAGGGGAGGCCCCCTTTCTGCTTTTGAGAGCCTTTGCAATCTGCAAGCTTTTTTAAAAATTTTTTTATTGATTCTTTACAGAGAGAAAGGGAGAGAGATAGAAACTTAGAAACATCGATGAGAGAGAAACATCGATCAGCTGCCTCCTGCACACCTCCTACTGGGGATGTGCCTGCAACCAAGGTACATGCCGGAATCGAACCTGGGACCTTTCAGTCCTCAGGCCGACGCTCTATCCACAGAGTCAAACTGGCTAGGGCTGCAAGCTTGTTTTTACACTGAATTATGTACCATCGCTTCTTGTCCTCTCTACTTATTTCTGTTTCATTTTTATTTGTGGCACAGTTACAGGGATGGAGGAACAAGATTGTAATAGCTCTTGATAGAGCCCCAACTCTCGGAGGGGAGATGTGAGTGAACACTATAATTAAATGGAGGGACCTGGGAGGAAATGGTGTGGGGGTCCAGCTGGGAACAGAACCAAGCCTGGCTGAAGGTTCCAAACCAGACACTCGTCTCTAGGGTCCCTGTGGGGCAGGGCCAGGAGGGAAAAGACACTCAGCTGAGTACAGGAGGGTAGGCTGGCTGAAGGTGGCTTGTCTTAGGTTTTCCCCATAAGATCACTCTTGATTTTTACTCTCTGGAGCTAGAGAACAAGAATCCCCTCCCCCTCACCCAGGACAGCTCTTCCCTCCGTGTGGTGAAGGGAGTTCACAGTCCTGGGGGAAGGAAGACCTGGGGACAGTGTGGTGAGAGAGGGAAGACAAGGGCCCCATCCATGTTGATGGCCTGCCTTTCCCACCCCGGCCCTCTGGTTGTCTCCTGATCCGTGCAGGTAGGATCAGAAACGGTTTTTCTTTCCCATTTCTAGCTACTGTGTCAGCAGCACTTTGCTGAACCCTCCCCATGCTGGGTTATGAGCCACGTGCTTTTCATGGATGATTTCAGCGCACAGCCCATTGAGGAGAGGACTGCCTGGATTCTCCCCTCGTGACTGAGGGACAGTGGGCGGAGCTGGGAAATACCTGCTCTGGGTGGGGGTGCAGGGCTAGCAGGTGGCAGAGCTGGGACTAGAATCCCTGCCTCCAAATCACACAGCCTCCACTGCAACGCCCTCCCTCCCTTCTTCCCCCCCATGCCAGGTGACCTCTGCACTCCAAGTACCATCTGGTCTCTTCCAGGCAACTAGAGCTGGATGGGGGAGGGGCTATTCAGAAGGAGATGGGACAGACAAGTAGACAGACCGACGGGAGTCTGTGGCGAAGAGCCTTCTATTCCAGGGCTTGTGCTGGGGCCCATGCGTTCTTGTCGCAGAAGCACTGCGGTGTTTTGAAGAGAGCGGCGGGATTGGATTAGTAGGCTGTGTTTCCAGAGGTGGTGTGTCGGGATCGATTGCGCGGAGGAGAGAGGAGGCAGAGGGGCCACCGGAGGCTGCTCAGGTTTTCCAGGATAGGTGCCCGGAAAGGCAGGGACACTGGTGAACCTTAACCTTGTCCTGGGCATGGCACTGAGCATCCTCCTCATAACTGACATCCTCGTGTGAGGGGAGTACAGCGGTGCGTCTGCATGACGACCCGGTGCGCTTACTCACAGTGGTCCCCGCAGCCCGGTCCCCATCCGCAGCCTCAGCCTTGCTGTGACTCTCTGGGAAGTGCAGATTCTTGAGCCCCACCCACACCTACCGGGTCAGAAACTCTGGGTGTGGGCCTCAGGCCTTTCTGTTTCAGCAAACCCCAGAGGCGACTGATCTGAGCTCCCGTGGGAGGACCACTGGGTTAGCAATGGGGTGTCTTCTCCAACTGGGACATCCGTCACGTGGCTGCACCTCCACCTGCCATATAAATGGTCAAATTTGGTTTAGAAAGCTCCTTCCATCCCTTTCCTCGTCTGGTCCTCATTCCCACCTGTGAAGCAGGGACAGCTAATGCTCTCAGGGAAACCGAGGCCCCAGCAACTCAGGCCACGCCTCCAAGGCCCCGCAAGTCATGGTGCAAGTCATAATTCCAGGTCTCCTGCCACCAAGGGCACTGGTCATCCTCCAAGTTCAGGATCGCCACCTGGACTTGCAGAGTCAAGGTTATCAGGCACTCTCGTACGAACATCGTAAAACCCCTGCTTTACGGAGCACAGCCCTTGGAAATAAAAAGTCAGGGACTTGCATTTGTTACTAAGTCCCCATGATAAGTTCCAAGGGAAGAAGAAATCTCAGTAAAATAGGATGATTATGGGAGCCTTATGGGACCAAAGGGAATTTACTGCGAACATGATGTTGTTTCTTGTTTATTTCTTGGTTTTCTCTATCCGGCATTTTTCTGCTTGTCTGTTTTACAGCAAGTACTTTAGCCCTGTGTTTTTCTCTGTGTCTCGTATTTATAAGAGTTTCGAAGTGCATAAAGAAAATGTGTGTGTATCCACAGTATCAGGGAATAGCGTTTCTTCTTACTTGAGTATGCTGTTGGAATGGCTCTAATCTTTACACCCGTTAACTATTTGAAGACAGAACAGTGTGGCAAACACCTGTCCAGTATCTACAAGGTCCCGGTGCTTTCTGTCTATTAACTTATGCAATTGCCACACCCACCCTGGGATAGTATTGGTATCCCTTTTTCGTTAATGTCTTTAAGGCACAGGGAGGTTAAGTAACCTGTCCAGGATCACACAGCTGATGATGGACTTGATGCAGTGCACTGACCCAATTTGTAAGTTCTCTCCTGTTTGGATCTGCAGTTGTAGAGCATGCAGTCATGGTGGTGCCAGGATGCTTTGACAAAGTGCTGTCGGCGTTGGCCAACCCTCCCAGGTGCTCAGAAAGTGTGATGGGTTAAATGTATTAATGGCCCTGACTTGTTGTTGTTGTTAATTCTCATCTGAGGATATATTTTTCCCTCATTGACTTAAAAAATACATATTTTTATTGATTTCAGAGAGCGGAAAGGAGAGGGAGAGAGAAATAGAAACATCAATGATGAGAAAGCATCATTGATTGGCTGCCTCCTGTATGCACCACACTGGGGATTGAGCCTGCAACCTTGACCCAGAATCGAACCATGACCTCCTAATTCATAGGTCGGTGCTCAACCACTGAGCAATACTGGCCAGGTTCCATTGATTTTTTAGAAAGAGTGGAAGGGAGGGGAGAGAAACATTGATGTGAGAGAGACACATGGATTGCCTCCCACACATGGCTGGGAATTGAACCTGCAACTCAGGTATGTGCCCTTGACTAGGAATTGAGCCTGTGATCCTTAGTTGGTGTGCTGACGCTCTAACCACATAGCAACACCAGCCAGGGCTTTACCTTAATTTTTAAAAGATGTTATGATACTGTATCATCGGCTTGCAGTGTGTCTTCTCCTGTCAAGGATAAATGCCGTGCTAAAGCTGCAGAGTCGCAAAGTCATAGGCTCTGAGAGTAGACCAGCTGCGTTCAAACCTGGGCTCCATCTGCGGTGGGCACTGCAGTGTGATCTTGATGATGTTAGTCACCCTCCCTGAGCTGCAGTTGCCTCATTTTCAAAATCAAGATAATAATGGTACATACCTGCTAGTGAGGATCGAGTGATGGGACACACATGAAGAGCTGGATGCCCCAAGAAACCAGAAACACCAATCAGAAAGGATATATGCACCCCTATGTTCATAGCAGCACAATTTACCATAGCTAAGATTTGGAAACAGCCTAAGTGCCCATTAGCAGATGAGTGGATTAAAAAACTGTGATACATCTACACTATGGAATACTACGCTGCTATAAAAAAGAAGGAACTTTTACCATTTGCAACAGAATGGATGGACCTGGAGAGCAGTATGCTAAGTGAAATAAGCTAGTTGGAGAAACATAAATATCACATGATCTCACTCATATGTGGGATATAATGATCAACATAATTTGATGAATAAAAATAGATCCAGAGACAAATGGCAAGGGAAGTGGGGAGGGGGGGTGGTTAGAGAGCAACCAAAGGACTTGTATGAATGCATATTAGCATATCCTATGGACACAGATGCTGGGGCAGTGGGGAGTTGCCTGGGTGGGAATGGCTGGGGGCGGAGGGGTCAATCGGGGAAAAAGGAGACATATGTAAAACTTTGGACAATAATAAAAATAATAATAAGTATATAAATAAAGAGCTGGGTACAGTCTTGGCAAGAAGGCAGCACCAGTTAACTGCAAGCCGCTGTTGGTATCTGATAGAAGATAACACCTACCTAGTGATTCTAAAAAAGACACAATAGGCACTCATCATCGTACAGAACATAGAGAATGTAATTAAGAGTCTTGGCAACTGAATAACGAAGCATATGGTTTCATACCCGCTTTATGATCATAAGTACAAATGACTTGTTCTTTTCCTTTGGGTTCATATTCAAAATTAAGGGAAAATTGCCCACAATCAAGTCTGGGCATGATAAAAACAGGTCACGGTACAAAGCCATCCATCGTCAAAAGATTCAAATAGTGTTAAAATAGCCGTATCCCAGCACCTGGTCCTCCTCCCTGCCCCCTGCCCCCCGCCCCCCGCCCCCCAGCTCCACCTGTCTGAAGGCCTGGGCCCCTGATGAAGGCGTTGGTATTCGATGTCTCATATCATCCAGGTGGCACAAAGCAGGGTGAGCCCTCTAGGGGCTGGAGTTGCATCTGATTTCCACTCCGGTGTATCACTGTGCTGGATCCCCAAAAAGCTCTTGAGTACCCACACGACTGAATCCCTGTGCTTCAGGGACATAGTTAAACGTTCCCTAAGTACTCGGAAATAAGTTCACACCTTGAGATTTCAACGTCAAGTCCCACACGTAGTGGATTGCAAAAAAGAAGATGCTAAGTGTGGCCATTTAAGCAAGGCCGCCTAAGACCCTAGTGTCACCCCCTGAAGATGACCTGTCAGAAGGTGGTGTTGGCTAAAAGCATTCACTCTGGCCCCCCAAACCCTGGGAGGTAGATGTTATGATCACTGTCTCCGTTTTGAAGATGAGGAAGCTGAGGCCTGGGGTGGTGAGGTACCTCTCCCAAGGTCGCCCAGTCAGTGGAGGAGCTGGGATGGGAATGCAGGCTCTCTGCCTCCCACACCCCTGCTCCCTAGACCCCTGCTTGGTAGCGTGGCATGCTTTCGCTGCCTCTCCCTTCTTGAATCTTGGCTGTCCTCCTCCCCTGTGACAACCAGCAGGTGTAGCTGGGAAAGCAGGGGCTCTGGCCCAGGGGAAGCTGCCGGCTTCATCCCAGGTCATTTGCTGAGCACACAGGGGCGTGCTCTGGGCCAGGCTCAGTACTGGGCCTGGGGATCTCCCTGGCTTCCTGGAGCTGGCTGTGTAGTCGGGGCATCAGACCAAAACGTGGAAATCCAGGTGAATGCTATAGAGAGCATTGGAATGGACTCATGTGATTGAGTAATGGGAACTCATTTTGAGTTAGATGACTCCCAAGGCCTCTCAGAGAAGGGACACAGAGACACGCCCGACTGTGAAAGGCAGCCAGCAGCTCTGGCAGTATGGGGGGAAGGGAGGGAAAGAGAGTGAATTTGGAAAGTCTTGTTGTCCCTCCATTCCAATGTTGCAGCCTCACACCAGGCCAAGAGTTTTTTATGTGCAAGGGCATTAGGAACGACGAGAACTAGCCAAGTCCTCCCATGCCAGAAACTTAAAAAGACTTTGCTGAGCACTAGGCGTGGTGAAGAGAAAACCAAAACCAACCGTCCTCTAAATAGCAGCACTGTGATACTGCCCTCTGGTGGCTCAATGTGAAATGACAGGCCCTCGGGACCCAATAGGCTCCCTGCTATGTGTTTACTTGGTAACATACTTCTTGTGCATCACTCCATGTGGCCTGCTTCATCTCCAGCTCTTCCCTGGCGTTCTGTATGTCCATCCACAAATAACTGTGGCCTCTTCAGTTGTGGCTACTCATCTTTTACTTACTTAACTGAGAATGGACCATACGCCTGGCTTTTCAATACCTGCCTTGCGGTATCTGTGAGTAGTTCCCCAACTTCCCAGGCACACCATGAGTTTCTGGAGGACGGAGAATCCAATTAATTTCCTCCTCTGTTGAATAGAGAGGGAAGAACATGAATTATCTCAAAAACATAGGTCGCCACTTGTACCTTCAAAGAAGATGTGCGTGGCACAATCCCCACACAAGGGGACGTCAGTGTCTGTTGTGAGTCTTTTTTTTCTTTTGCTGAGCTCAGGGGATAGGAAGAAATGGTGCTGACTTGCCATTGATGCTGCCGGTGCTGATTGGGAGCCGGGTAACATTTACAGAGCGCTGGATAGACACATCTGCTAAACCTTTCTGCACCCCTGGGTACTTACCCATCACATGGGGAGGGTAGCGCTCATGGCACAGACAACCATGCGAGGGTGAACTGAGTCAGTGCACCGTGTGAAGTGTGCTCAAGGTCAATAATCTTCAAAGAGATGCAAATTAATAGGACAAGGAGCTATCACCTCACACCTGCCAGAATGGCTACATCAGTAAGTCAACACATAGCAAGTGCTGGGAGGCTGTGGAGAAAAGGGAACCCGTGCACAGTTGGTGGGAATGCAGACTGGTGCCACTCCTGGTGCTGCAAAAAATTAAAAATGGAACTGCCTTATGACCCAGCGATTCTACTTCTGGGAATATATCCGAAGAAGCCTGGAACACTTATTTAGAAAGGATATGTGCACCCCTATGTTCATTGCAGTGTGATTTTGCTCTTGTTGATATAAGAAATGTCCAAACATGTAGATAATTTTTATGAGTGGATTTGAGCCAAAATGATGACGATTTCCAGGAAGCAACATCTCAACAGATTGAAGAAATGTTCCAGAGAATGGCTGTTTTGCAGCTTACATTTTATACCTTAGAATCAAAGGAGACGTAAGGAGAGTTACATGCAATCCATTGGTGGTAGGTTAAGGGGCCTGCAGAAAGCAAAGCAGGGGAATCTCTGGGACTGGATAAAAAGTAAAACAGACACATACTTCCCTCACATGGGTGGGTAGAGGACAGTTAGCAATACTGGCAGCACAGTGACATGGTATGCGGGAACCAAGAGACCCGTGAGGGGTCTGTGGCCTGTGCTCTGGACGGCGGGTGTGCTCTGAAGGGCCTGGAAAAGGAGATGATTCTGACATCTCAAGGCCGTGCTGTCGGAGACACGGAACCGCAGCAGGCAGCTCACGGAGGTACAGACTGAGCGCGGCAGGGAAGCCACAGGCCTGGGACGCGACTGTCTGCCGTGACCAGCTCTTAGTTAGGAAGGGCTATGTTCAGACCATCCCAGCTGGTTACTTGTGGTCTCTGAGGTTGTAAGGCGCCCCCCTGCAGGCCTCCTCTGAGCTTGTTAGGTTTCGTCCACACACTGAATCCTCAATTTCCAGGTAATCAGGACGAAAAGACCCTCGAGATCAGGCCTTCTTAGTTGGGTGCTCAGAGGAGCATTGTGGAGTCGGGAATACTCTTAAAAAATATTTTCAAATTTGATTTTAGAGAGAAAGGAAGGGAGAGGGATAGAGAGATAGAAACATCAATGAGAGAAAATACGATCGGCTGCCCCCTGCAAGCCCCTACTGGGGGTCAAGCCTGAAACCCGGGAATCGAACCATGACCTCCCGGTTCATGGATCAACGCTCAACCACTGAGCCCAGCCGGGAATACCCCTGCCTGGTGTGGTGTGGCACGTTGCTGCATGTAACAGGTATATTTTCTGGCGAGTCCACTGGTTTCAGCAGACTCTCAGAACGTCGGTCACATTGGAAGAGCTTGGAGGAACTGCTTTAGACAGTGAAAATGGCCTCTATCAAGGATGACCTCGATGGACGTAATTTACCCTTCCGAACTGCCGACAGCTTTTGATCTGACTGCGCACTGTCGCGCCTGGGGCACTATGTCTGTCTCTCCAGTCTCTATCGAGTCCTGCCCGTGTCCTTTGTATGGCCTCTCTCCGCATGGGATGGGGAGCCATGTTCCTTTCATCAGCTGTGAAGCAGGGCTCCGTGCCTGGCACATAGCAACACTGTGGAAATGTTAGCGGAATGGTTAGGCCTTGATAGCAAGGACCCTTTCTCTAGAATTTGATTCCCCGCCTAATGGGATAAGTGGGGTCTCTTGTACACCCCGAGTCTGTAAGGATGGGAAGATGAAGTTGTCTTTCAGTTTACCACTAGGGTGCGCTGTTGGTCTGCAGTTGGTCCCTCCAAGGTCCCCGTGGGCTTGGTGACAATGCATTATTCAAGAGGATGATCACTGCCTACAGTTAGACTTACAATGTGTAATGTCACATAAAAAATGATAAATAATGAATGAGATGGGGCAGAAGATTAGCTCATCCCAACTCCCTTGTCTCTGCTTTTGCGTGGATGGTACCTGCAGGACGGACACCACCTTGCCTGTGCTCTGAAGGGTTCCCGGGTTCCTTGCTGACTATTTCAAAGGGATTTGCCTTCCTTGTCCCATATGCTCCTACCATTCAGCGGTGGGAAAGGATCCCTCTGGCGCAAGCTGCATCTATTTCCAGTCTCCATTTTAGTTTGGCAACAAGAGATTGTGTAATTTACAAGAGTCCCCCTGGAGGGAGGGATGTGCAGGAAGTTTCCAGTGTGTGGGCAGCAGCAGGAGGCTGGGAAGTAGTTGAAA
>PVJC01011589.1:0-11961 GCA_004026665.1 Murina feae
GTCACTGCATCTTGCCTCCCCTCACCCTTCCCCCACCCTCAACCTGGCTTTGAAGAAGGACTTGTTCATATTTCAGCTGGAGATGAACATATCATCATATGAACCCTCCTGGAGGAAGACAAAAGACAAAACAAGCATTTGGCCTGTCTGGGCCACACACCCTCAACCAAGATAGGAGTCAGCACGTTTGAGAACATCAAAGACAGTGTGATATCTTAAGCACAAGGAGATTAACACTTACAAAGGTTTGCCCCTCGGCCTTGTTCCCAGGAATCCAGCAGACAGAGCTAGAAGGGACAATTAACATCACCCATCCACAGTGGGGTCCTTGGCAGCTCATGTTTGAGCTTTCTGCTAGATTGGGGGTGAAGGAGGCAAAGCCTGATCTCATATTCGAAAGAGAACTCCCCCCATACGCAAGGGGGGTGTTAAAATGCCCTGGGAAATGAGAACATGGGTACCAAGTCTTGGGGGAGAATTCTGCTCCCATACACGCCAAGCCACAAGCCAGAGAGAGAGAGAGAGAGAGAGAGAGAGAGAGAGAGAGAGATTCTTTACCCACCTTCTTACAGTCAGAAGCAGTCAGCGCCCTCCTAGGCCAGCCAGTCCGTACAAAAGCAGGGCCAAGATGGTCTTTGAGAACAGAGGAGGGGTGAGGTACTGGGTTGTCTCTTTGAAGCAAGAGGCCAAGAATATCTCAACACACTCCCGAGTACCAGCAACAGTAGGCAATGGATGGGGACCAAAATCCCTTACAGCTGTTGGAAACCATACCCTATTCAGAGATAATTGGCAATTAGTTAAACAACTCCTGTTTAAAATACTCCTCCTCTCCACCCTCAAAGACAGCTGTGTTTAGAAAGGGGCGGGGAGAGACTTCTGAAGAAATGTGGAAACCTAATCTTCAAGTCAATAAAACAAAACAGGAGTAAGTGAGTTAGAGGATTTAAAAACATGGAACATCTCTCGGAAACCCTCTGCTTTTCAGATTCTGCCTGCAGCATGATACGGGGGTCAGTTTGGGGTTCAGAAAGGCCAAGGTCTGAGTACCTGCTCTGCCATTGACCCCACTGTGTGAATTTGGCAAGTTTCTGAAACTTGCTAAGACCCAGATGTCGCATCTGTAAAATGGGGATGATAGTGATTGCGTTGTGAAGACTACGTGAGAGGGCGCAGGGAGCCTGGCACACAGTGTGCACTCAGAAGTGTTAGCCCTTAGGCCAATGGTTGTCAACTTTCTGGCCCTTTAAATACAGCTCCTCATGTGGTGACCCAACCATAAAATTATTTTCGTTGCTACTTCATAACTATAATCTTGCTACTGTTATGAATCATAATGTAAATAGCTAATATGCAGGATGGTCTTGGGCGACCCCTGTGAAAGGGTCGTAAGACCGCCAAGGGGGTTGCGACCCACAGGTTGAGAACCTCTGCCTTAGCGGTTCTTAAAATCCAAATTCCTTAGCCTGGCATTCAGGGTCCTCCACAATTTGTCGCCGACCTACTCTTCCACACTTCCCCCATGTTTATGTCCTCTATGAACTAGCGACAGAAAGAAAATGAGTCCCGTAGGCCTCAGTCTCCCAATCTGTGAAATGGAACAGATGAACTAGATTCTCTCTAAGGTCCCTGTCAATCTTTTCCTCCCATCTCAGGTGTCAGTCATACCAAGTCCTCAGGATCAGGCTCAATGGCCACCACAAAGCCTTTGCTGGGAAGTAAGTGATTGCTACCTGTAAAGCTCAAACCCGTTGCAAACGCGTGGCCCTTTTGGGTAACCTGCACTATATTTTTAAATGTCAGAAACCATTGCAAAAAATAATAAAATAAAATAAAATAATTGGGATTTCCAACTTCTCCAAAATAAGTCAGACACCTGTCCACAGTCCTGGACAAAAGCTATCCTCTGGAGATGGGTCACTGCTGCCCCCTGCAGGTGGGGCAGACACTTACAAATTTTCCTGCCTCCGATGTTTCCCTGATGGACTTTGCCTACCTGAGCCCTGGGATCTTCATCTTCCCTGCTCTGTTTCTTCTCTTCTCCCCCCTCCTTATCACACTCCTTTATTTTTTTTTCTTGTAAGAACCACTTATTGCTTTTTAAAATATATTTTTATTGATTTCAGAGAGGAAGGGAGAGGGAGAGAGAGAGAAACATCAATGATGAGAGAGAATCACGATTGGCTGCCTCCTGCCCGCCCCCTACTGGGGACCGAGCCCCGAACCTGGGCATGTGCCCTTTACGGAATCAAACCCAGGACCTTCCAGTCCACAGGCTGATGCTCTATCCACTGAGCCAGACCAGCGAGGGCTTTATTGCTTTCCACCAGCAGCTATTGCCACCCTCTCCTCCACCGCAGCCCTTCCTCCTCGCCCGCTGCCCCGACCCGTGTCCTCACTGAAGTTCAAATACCCCCTGCCTCTGAGGCTGAGAAGAGTCAACCACCGCAGAGCCACTGACTACACTAGAAATCAGACAGCGCCAGAGAGAGGGGGAGGCAGATCCATAATTTATGGTGTGGCAGAGTGTGAGTGACAGGCGGCAGCGGGAGGCCTCAGCACCTTATCGATCCTTTCAGAAAACCTGCGAAAGGGCCCTGTGCTGAGGGCAGGGGGAGGCGTCGGAGGTGCAGGTGGGGGCAAGTCCATTAAGGGCACACGGCAACCAGGCCGGCCGGGGTGGGCAGGGGGCCCGGGTAGGTGGGGCGCACGCTCACGCACATACACACACACACACACACACCACACGCACCACACGCACGCATGCTCCCGATCGATGACACCATGTCAAACCATAAAATGCATGCTTTGGCTCTTAAGCCAAATGTGCGTGAGATTTTTTAAAAGCATTGATTCAGGACGGATCAATGGAAATTGAGGCCTATATGTGTGGTTTTTTTTTTTTTTTTTCCCTGAGCAAAAAGGGGGTAATGACACTTTGCAGAGACACATCCGGCAGGGGTGAGAAGAGGAACCATTCTAGGAGGCGTGCCTTCTCCTTCCCTGGCCACCAGAGCGCTCAGGGGGGAAGGTCAAGGTTCTGCTGTGCTCGCCCTCCCGCAGTGGAGGTGCTCCCTACAACTGGGGCGCTCACCTGTCAGCATCCAGAAAGGATTCCACTCTTTCTCCACCACCACCCCCCCCCCCACACACACACACACAGCAAATCCAACCAGCTCACCAGCAACAGACATCCAGGACCCCCCACCCCCACCCTCACGCCCTCCCCCCAGTTTTATCCCTGGCCCACCTCTCACCTGGACTATGGCCTCACTGTCCACCTTCTCACCCAGCAGCCAGATGCCTTGCCTCGTACCCAGAGTCAAGGTGGGTCCTGTGTGGTCTGAGCATCCTCTGGGCCTGACCTCCCCTCCTGCCTCTCTCATGCTTGCTTGCAGACCCTGGTGCCCCCTGCCCACCCCACCCCACCCTGCCTCATCCCGTGACCGTGTGCATGCTCTCCCCAGAGCACTCAGCACTGCTTGCAGGATTGCTGCTGGCGGTTTGTGTGTTGTCTGTGATTTTTGAGTGGAATGTGAATTACATGAGGGCAGGGACCTCGTGTGTTTTTCACTCATACAGTCCCGGAGATTAGGGTTTGGCCCAGAGTGGGTGCTCAGTAAACATTTGTTGAAATAAGGGAAATAGGGAGTGAGAGAGGGAAGGAAGGAAGGAAGGAAGGAAGGAAGGAAGGAAGGAAGGAAGGAAGGAAGGAAGGAAGGGAGGGAGGGAAGGAAGGAGGGAACAAGGGAGGAAGTAGGGGAGGAAGGGAGGGAGGGAGGGAGGGAGGAAGGAAGGAAAGGAGGAGTCACACCAAGTAGGAGACCACAACCCAGAGATGCTGCCCTCAGCGTCAGCACTGTTTGTATAAAACAGAAAACCAACAAGCAAACTCACCAGCTGTGACCTGCAGACTTTCCCAGGGCTGCTCCCCTCGGGCCAGACATCCTAACCAGACGCTCTGCATTTAGGGTTTAGAATCACCCAGAAACGCCTGTTATCAAAAGTCATTCTTTTGGGGGACGACCTCATCGTTCTGCCCGAATCAATGAAATTCGAGCAGCGCCCTGAGCGATGGAGCCTACCCCATGCACCAGGGAAGGGGGCAAAATCAGGGTCGAACCTCTCTTTCTGGGGCCTAGGAGGGTAGCAGAGGCTCCTGCCCTAAACCTGGGGACACAGGGCTGCAGGCTTTGCTGGCATCTCAGGGGAGCCCTGGGCTTCCGGACCCCCTGGGTGCTGGCATCCGGGCTTTCTTGCGGTGATGGAGGCCGGAGGCCTGCTCTATTTCTCGCTGCCCTTTCCGGAGCCACCTGTAGTTTGTCACTGTCGTGAGCACTTACCTGGCCAGGACAGTCAGACACCATGATGCGATGAAATGAATCTTCACCCCCCCCTCCCCCGCAAGAGAGCGCTGGGGGCAGAGGTAATTCCACTAGCAGGCCTGCGACCCCGCTCCCTCCTCCCCCCCCAGCCCCATCTCGGGGAGAAAGGGTTGGAGAGAAACATTTGATGTGGCCAGTGCTCACGAAGATGATTATTGATTCCCCTAAATCATTTTCCAAGGCCCCAAGTCTCATTCGATTTGTTATTGATAGGATAGCTGAATCACTGACTTTGGGGGTGCGGGGCGAGAGGAAAACAGGGGTGGAGCGAAGCATATGGGGGAGGGGGCAGAGGAGAGATTAGAAAGTGCTTGCGCCAAATGATTCTCTCTCCTTTTCCCCTTTTCCCCAATTGCTTCAATATGTCTCTCTCTTTCCCCTTCCCAATCCCACTCGCTCCCCGCCCCCCTCCTCTCCTCTGTCTGCTTCTCTTAGGGTTTTAATCGCCCCCCTCTCTCTCATCTTCCCTCTCCCCCTGCCTTGGCCTCCAGCCAGGCTCACAGACAAACTTGACCCCTAATCATCTGTGACAGTGAGATAACCTGTGCAGAGCAAGGAGCCCACCGTCCCAGCACCCTGTGGGCTTCCGGCATCCAGAACTCAGCCCCTGGGGAGCCTGGAACAGGAGCGGCTCCTTCTCAGGTCCTGGCTGTTCAGGCCGAGGGTGCCCCCTGACCTCTGATCCGGCCTCTACCAGGAAGCCTTCAGCCATTCTTTGGGTGCTGCTCAGAGTCAGGGGGGCCAGCGTTTTCCAGATACCTCCTCCCGCTCCTAGATGCTCTGTCTGCATAGTGTTCAGTGCCTCTGGGGCACGGGGCTGAGCCAGCCTGCGAGTCCTGCATCAGGGTGTCCCGTGGCCCTCATCCAGAGTCTTCAGCCCCTGGAAATGCTTAAGAGTCTTGCCTGAAGGCCTCCGAGGTCCTACAACCGGAATAGGACAAGGTCTCTTTCGCAGTCCGTCCTTCACATCTTTTATGACCACGGCAATTCTTCTGCGACTGCCATGGTGTAGGATCCTCTGCCCCAGCAGTCTCGAAGCTCCATGGCGTCGAGGGCCACGTCTGACTTGCTCATGTCTGTACCCTCGACACCTAGCCCAGTGCCCGGCACATAGTTGTCACCCACTCAGTAATTTTTTAAAATATATTTTTTATTGACTTCAGAGAGGAAGGGAGAAGGAGACAGAGACAGAAACACCAATGATGAGAGAGAATCACAGATCAGCTGCCTCCTGCATGCCCCCTACTGGGGATCAAGCCCACAACCCGGGCATGTGCCTTCAGTTCCAAGGCCAACACTCTATCCACTGAGCCAAATCAGGTAGGGCTCCCACTCAGTGTTGATTGAGTGGATGGATGGATGGATGGATGGATGGATGGATGGATGGACGGACTGACGGATAATGGAGCTGAAATACAAAACTAGCCCACGTTCTTCCCACCGCATTCATCCCAACACCACCTGATGGTTGCAAAAGGGGACCCTATCTGGGCTAGAGGTGCTCCTCATCCAAGTCAAGGTCAAGGTCAGTGGGGATGGATCAGGTCAGAGCAAAGGGTCCAGATGTGCAAATTCCCTTCAACGGGGCACATGTGACCCCAGGATTCCACTGCCGGGTGTAACGGTTGCATCCGATTCCTCATTTCCATTAAAGAGAACCGTGGCAGGTGCAAAAACCGGAGATTATCCCCAGAATTAAGATATGAAAAGCATGTTAGATCACTAAACTCCAATCAGGGAAATTAAACTGTGCACACTTCCCTCCTGACGCAGTCTCGGGCGCTTGCATTAGCTCTGGGCTGCGGTTCTAATACAATTAGAGAATAACACTTTAATTGAATTGTGCTTAAAAGGATCATGCTGACAAATGTGATTCTATCTGGCTGGGATGCACACCTTCTCCGGCAATCGTTAAATCCAATGAAATGCCAGCCCGGAGATCTTGACAGGTTTCTGAAACAATCCGTGAACCGTGCTGCATCCTGAAGAATCTAATCAATTTAGAGCCGCCTCATTAGGACTTGGCTGCGAATGGATACTTAAAAATCAAAGCAAATTACTGCACCCCACGGATAACTAGCTAATCATATCGATACAACATGGATGGATTGTGTTGCAACAATTCATTTCCTCTTTAAGAAGCCTCTGTCACCATAATTTAGGGATTGAGATTCATAAGCCCGATGCAGGCAGCTCCGATGTCAACGATTTTCCTGGGCTTAGTGCGGAGGGGGTGCGCGCTCCCCCAACGAGCGGGGGTGAGCCAGAGGCAGTCCCTTAACCCCTTTTATTTGTATTCAACCTGCTCCTCAAGCTCATCCCCAGATGTTGAGCCTAAGACTTCCATTGTGCAAAAGAGGAATTTCAGGCTCGGAGACACAGCAGGACAACCCTGCTCGACCTCATTGGGAGAACCGTCACCTCCATTTACAGAGGAGGAAGCCGAAGCACACAGGGAGTGGCTCGTGCTGCATCCCATCCAGGTGTTTTCCTTGGGTTTCTCTAGAACTTTCTAGAACGCTCCTTGGGTCTCCCTCTTTCTACTCCCCATCCTCTTCTGGGGCAACTCCCTGGTGCCAGCGTCAAGGCCTTAGGGTCCCAGTGAGTGGTGGGTGCCCAGAACTGCTTTTCAAGACTCAGGGCAGATATGTTCAGACCACTCACCCCCTGGCATCCAGCTCTTCCCTGCACAGATATGCTTTTCCATATGCTCCTTTTGTATTTTTTATTTTATTTTTTAAAATAGATTTTTATTGATTTCAGAGAGGAAGGGGGAGGGAGAGAGAACTAGAAGCATCAATGATGACAGAGGGTCATCATCCATCGACTGCCTCCTGCACGTCCCACACTGAGGATCGAGCCTGCAACCAGGGCATGTGCCCTGACCAGGAATCGAGCCATGACCTCTTGGTTCCTTAGGTTGATGCTCAACCACTGAGCCACACTGGCCGGGCTGCTCCTGTTTTAGACAACTGATGAAGTCTCCAGAGGCCAACATTGTCCAGCAGGTACTTCAGGAGAGCCGGGATCTACCAAAGAGGACTGGCTCTCTGATGGAACATGTACTGTGACCGTCCTGCTGGAACCATTGGAAGGGACCTTTCTGCACCATTTCCCCACTCCCACCCCAGGCCCCAGCCTAAGTAAGATGGCAGCCCTGGATGTGATTTATGAGTGAGGAAGACCCATGCACTACCCAGGTGAGGCAGGGTTATGTTCCCCTAGGCATGCCTCGGAGAAATCTGAGGGTGGGGCTGGGGGAGAGAGCTGGAGCCCCACCCTGGAAGAGGGAGAGGGAGAGAAAGTTTGCAGAGATTGTACCCCACTTCACAACATGCATGCCCTTTCAGCGCCCTATCTGCGCTGGCTAAGACGGTAATTGCAGACTGTCCCCGACTGGAGAGAGGGCAGGACGCGGGACCTGCTATTATCATGTCCTCCCAGGCACAGCGGCTTGTTTACAGGACAGCTGTGGACTGCAGGGCGATTATCTGGTGGCTCCCAGGGCAAGGGCTCGCCCCCACCCCCTGCTTGCTCTTGGGCCGATGGCCAGCAATCCTAAGGCTCAGTCCTCGGGCACCCCTTGCAAGGACGCTGGGAGGAGTAGCTGCTGGGGTACAGACGTTCAACTGTAGTCCATGACCAATTCTCGGTTCATGCTCAAGTCCTCCCCACCTGCCAAGGCCCAGAGAAGGCCACACCGCCCAGCTGGGCTGCTTGGTGGGAAGACACTTGGAGACTAAAGGCAAGACCCCTGGGGCCTGGTCTGGAGTCCATTATTCACCCGCTGTGGGACCCTGGCAGGTCCCTCCCCATTCACATAGCAGCCTTTCCATTTTAAAATAAGAGTCTCCTGCCCTAACCGGTTTGGCCCAGTGGATAGAGCGTTGGCCTGTGGACTGAGAGGTCCCAGGTTCAATTCCGGTCAAGGGCATGTACCTTGGTTGCAGGCACATCCCCAATAGGGGGTGTGCAGGAGGCAGCTGATCAATGTTTCTCTCTCATCGATGTTGCTAACTCTCTCCCTCTCCCTTCCTCTCTGTAAAAAAATCAATAAAATATAAAAAAATAAAATAAATAAAATAAGAGTCCCACTAGATTCGTGCTTTTCACATTTAGATGACATGCCCAATTCTTGGATTGGGGTGCTTCCTGTGGATGCTGAAGTTCGGCACAGATTATTTTCATATTAATATCACTTCAATATTTATACATGTGTTGCAAACAGCAGAAAACAACGGTGGCTATTATAAGCGGAAAACATGAAAGGCCGTGGAGGGGCTAACAGACTCTCCCCGAAGACTGGGGAATAAGGATGGAGCCTCGCAACATCACATTGAATGACAGAGCCAGTCCTGCAGAGCCTGAAGTGGGGGCACTGCTGGCACAGAGGCCCGAGTTGTCTCTGAGACACCACCCATGCGCTACCCACAGTCAACAGCCTCCCCTGAAAGGGATCCACGTGGCCTCTCTCCTTTTTTCCATCGTGAACTTTTGATCAGTCTGGTGAGAGTGCATCTGAGTGGTGCAACCAGGTCATGTGATTTTTCTCTAGCTGCAAGGGAGGCTTGGAAAGCAAATTGCTGGCATTTTCAGCTTCTCCATTTGGAAGTAGACCCTGATTCATAACATGGGGATTCCACTGTCATAGGAAGAGGATTCTAATGCTGGGTGACAAGAAATTCAGCAAGTGTCCCTCGCAAAATCCTATATAATAAAGAGCTAATATGCTAATTAGACCAGACAGCAGGACAACCTTCTGGAACAACCTTCCACAACAACCTTCTGGAATGACTAGTGGGCAGGGCTGCAGGGCTACGAGGCAGCCGGGTTGCAAGGGCCGAGGCAACGGGGGCTGTGAGGACTGAGCCTCTTGCACAAATTTCAGGCATCAGGCCTCTAATATAAGTATAAAAACTAGCTGATAGCCCTAATACAGTTATATAATGCAAACATATGGATGAATTAAACATAAACTTAGCTAACAAATAGTAAGACTCAAATTTTAAAATAGTAATATTCAAATTTAAAAATACAAATATTTAAGATGAAAAGTAATAGTGTTTCATCAAAACTAAATCATTTCTTGGGATAAGAATATGATGCTGACTGCTTCAGCAATACTCTCTTGAGTTCTGGAAACAGTCCACAATACATTTGTCCGTTGGTTCTGATTTGGCACTAAGGCATCTTTTCCTATTGAGTTTATCTCTGCTCCTTTCCTCCTCATGTCTCAATGATCACAGTTGGACTTCTTGACACCCATGTAATTATGAACACAAAAGTAGACATGACACTGGGATGTGTGGCAATTCTTACTTATAAGGTGGTCATCCCAGTGGCCAGAGTAGTTTGAGAAAGAGTTACAAGTGTGAAAACTCTACAGTCTCCAGGGTCTGCTACAGCCTAAGGGATTTTGTCACATGCTCCTCCTCAGGATGGTAGCTACTAGTCCTGCTCGACACAATTTTTAGTTTCCCGTTCTCTGCCTCCCAGACACACAAGAGGAAATGTGCTTCCTTCTCCCTTTAAAGTTGGGTGTGGTTCTATGACTGGCCCAGACTAATGAATGTGTCGCTTCTGGGTGGAAGCACTTCAGAGCTAATTCACAACTCGCCATGTTCCCTTCATCCTGTCGTGACAGCCAATGATATTGCAGAGGATGCCTCCGTCAGCCTAGGTGAATGAAGATGGCATGGAGCAGAGCTCTGTGCCAACGTTTGATGGACATGTGGTATGAATGAGCAGGTGAATCTCTGTTGTTTCCAACCACTGACATTTTGAAGTTGCTTGTTACGCAGCATGACCCAGCCTGTCCTGACTGATAGACCTGGTAAAGGTGGCAATTACAATGGCTATGATCTCCTTTTTTACAGAACAAAGAACTCTGGCACAGAGAGTCTGAGGGCCTTGTTCAAAGTCAGACAGCTAGAAAAATTTGGATGTAGGACTCACCTCTCAGTCTAATCATCCCAAATCCCAGGCTTCCCGCCGTGTCTCACACAGCTGAGGAGACAGAGGCCCTGAAAACAGCAAGCAAGGCTGAGGGAAAGCATGGCGCATCTTGGTGGCTGGAGTGCAGGTGGTCAGAGCCACCTAAGTCAGAGATGGTTCTGAGTGCCAACCACATTTCCACTTCAGAGTTCCCCCACGCGAACAGGGAAGCATTCTGAATATTTAAAGCGAAATAGTCACAGTTCTCAAATGCCCACCAGCAGCCAGGGAGGGTGACAAGATGATAGATGTGTTGGGAGCTGTTGAGCTTCCACTCCGAGAAGCAGTCTCAGGCTGTCAACCTGTGTGTCCCCATGTGTGTGGGTGGCCATGCGGTTCTCCGGGGAGGGACTCCGCTCCCCGCCCTTTGGGCTCCACCCACCTTCACTGGAGCAGCAAGCACAGATCATGCGGCTGGAAGACAGGTGGCTCAGGAAAGCACCAGGGTATCTTGCAAGGTTCACAGTCGCCCCCCACAGGATGATGTTAGGGGGACGTGAGTAGAAGTAGGCCGAGGTTGCATAACTAATATATATATATATATATATATATATATATATATATATATATATATATATCTAAACTAATAAAAGTGAAATAGTAAAATTAACAGTTTCTTCAGGACGGGGTAAGTCACGCCCACCAGCCAATCAGAGCGAAGGTATGCAAAATAGTCCAGTCAAGATGGCAGAGGCGGGAGCCGGGAAGAAGCCACAGACTGCGGCCCAGCCGGGCAGACTAGAGGCCTCTGCCACAAATAGAGGCGGCAGCCGAGGGAGGGAGCAGCCAGCCAGCCCAAGGGCTGCGATGGGCCTGGGTGGGTCCCGGGACACACACGCTTGGAGGCTTCCTCAGACTGACCCACTCAGGCCCATCGCAGGGGAAGCGGGACCAGCTGGCAGACCCAGGGACTGTAATCGGCCTGAATGGGTCCCGGGGCACACACGCAAGGAGGCTGCTAAGCCTCCGTGCAACCCACCCAGGCCCATCGCAGCTAATGCAGGGGTGGGACCAGCCGCCGTCCTGGGGGCTGCGATGGCCTGGGTGGGTCCCCAGCACACATGCAGGGAGGCTGCTAAGCCTCCTTCAAACCCACCCAGGCCCATCGCAGCCAATGCAGGGGTGGAACCAGCCGGCTTCCCCAGGGGCTGCAATGGGCCTGGGTGGGTCCAGGTGCACACACACGCATGGAGGCTGCTAAGCCTCCGTGCATGTGTTTCCCACGACCCACCCAGGCCCATCGGAGCCGCAGCAGTGGTGGGCTGGCTGGGCAGCTGGAGGATTTAATGAGGGAAGCTTTAGTGAGGGAAGGAGAGCTGCTCCCTTTTTCTCACACACGCCTCCTGGGTCCACTCTCTCGCTGGCTCCATTTTCTCTTACACCGGGGCAGGGGTCTCCTATGAGAGGCCCTATCTCCCTTCAGAGCTGGGGTGAACGCCCAGGGGATCCAGGAGATGGAGAGATGGGCAGGGGGCAGGCGGAGCAGCAGCCCGGGAGAGTTTGGGGGAAGTAAGCAGGTGGGGGAGGGGTGGAACAGGATGGAGGGAAGAATTTTATAAAAGAGTCAGTGGACAGCAGAGTT
>PVJC01011589.1:12061-41338 GCA_004026665.1 Murina feae
ATGTATGAGGGAACTGTAGGGCCTATAATGAAAACCAAGTATAGTTGTGTACTGGGGACAGATTTTAAAAGTAGAAGTCAGAAAAGAAAAAAAGATAAATGATAGTGGATAATTAGGCAGGTAGATAGATAGGTATTAAAACAGTGGAAGTAAGTAGAGAAGAATGTATGGCAAAGGTAGGATGAGAGAAAAAGAGGGAAGGAAGAAAAGTTATTAAGGGGAACTGGTAGAGCTTGAAAGGAGAATGGGAAGAAGGAAGGAATGGGGGAGGGAGCAAAGCAGGTCAGAGGGAGGAAGTGAAGAAAAAATTGAAGGTGGGAAGGAAGGAAAAGGGGAGGGTGGGCAGGGGTAAAGATAAAGGAAAAAAGGAATGTGGGAAGGGAAGGAGGGTAGTAGAAAAATGGGAAGAATGATGATGGAACAGAAGTAGGAAATAAGGAGGAAAGAAAAGTTTATAAATGATGAGTCAGTAGGAAAAGTGTTACATAAAGGAGAAAAATTGTGTGAGAGGGAGAAGCCAATAAGGAAGTCAAATACAATTGTGTGTGAAGGAAATAAGATTAAAAAAGAAAGTTAATAGGGGTGCCCAGGCCAGTAGGGGAGGGCAGTTAGGGGGATCAGGCAGGCAGGCAGGCAGAGTGGTTAGGGCAGGCCGGCAGGTTAGTGGTTAAGAACCAGAGGACCTGGATTGTGAGAGTCCCCAAGAACTCCATATTAGAGAGGGTGCAGTTTGGGCTGAAGGACCATCCCCCCCCCCCACACCCCCGTGCACGAATTTCGTGCACTGGGCCCCTAGTGTGTGTGTGTGTGTGTGTGTGTATATATATATATATATATATATATATATATATATATATATATATATTCCAAATAAATCAGCATCCACTGGGGATTTAAAGCTCAATTCTAGACTCACATTTGAGAAACAAGTGTTTCCTGGAGGTTCCTGAACATTCCCAAATTGGGACTCCTTGCCAGGACATCTGGGCTGAAGTCAGGTATATTAGTACACATATATATCATTGTGAATGCTAACACTATGCACATTGCTGTACTCTACCTCTACCTCTACCTCTACCTCTATCTCTACCTCTACCTCTACCTCTACTCTACCTCTACCTCTATCTCTATCTCTACCCCTACCTCTATCTCTACCTCTATCTCTAGCTCTAGCTCTAGCTCTAGCTCTAGCTCTGTCTCTATCATCTATCATCTTTCTATATACCTTATTTCATGAAGATCCATCTATCTATCCACAGAGAGCTTTATTTTAGGGAATTTGCTCACATAATTATGTGAGCTGACAAGACCCACATTCGTAGGGTAAGCTGGTAAGCTGGTAAGCTAGAGATTCCGGTAAGAGCTGATGTTGTGGTCTTGAGTCCAAAGGCTGAAAACACGGACTGAACTTCTATGTTCTATTCAGGAGGCAGAACCCCTTCTCTCAGGAAACTCCGCCTTTGTTCTCCACGTCTCCAACTGATTAGATGAGGCCCATTTACGTTATGAAGGGTGATCTGCTTTACCTCAAGTCAACTGAGTGTAAGTGCGGGTCACGTCTAAAAAATATCTTTACAGCGACACCCAGACGAGTGTTTGATGGAACAACTGGGGGCCAGAGTCTAGCTAAACTGACCCATGAAATTAACCATCACACCAGGATTAGGCTCAAGAACGTGCGCTGGAGAGAGGTACGTCCACGAACAATAAAGCAAGGTCCTATGGGCCATGACCATACATAAAGATGTCCATGTCTGATGTCTCCAAGATCTTAGCTCCTTCAACCACTACAAGCCCCCCCCGCACCTTGAGGGAGGAGGAAAGCCCCATGATACAGGACACTCTTCTCAGGAGCCTCACACCCATCCTGGGAGAGAGGCAGGGCAAGAATGGTGAGTTCCATTTTGCAGGTAGGGACACCGAGACCCGGACAGGGGGCTGGTGCTCAGACACCGAAGATCACGCGGCTGGACACGGTGGAGCTGAGAATTCAAGCCCAGGTCTGTGTGATCCAAAAACCTGTGTTCTTAACCACTTAGATGTTTCCATCCAACTGTTTTTTGAGGCAAATAGGGTGTTAGTAGGGCAGAGAGTAATGCTGTTCCACTTGGTAAGCGATGCGACTGAGACTGAGAGAAGTCCAATGACTTTGAGGTAAATATGGGTCCAGAAGCGGATCCTGGGTCTCTTTCTCCTGGTTCCTCTATATAGAACCCAGCTGAGTATACTTTTCTAGCTAAAATCTTCCTCGAACATCTGTTCTAGCTTTCTGCTTTGTTAGGAGAAAAAAAAAAAGGCAGGGAAGATTACTAGGTAGTTTTGGTTCCTAAAATGCTCTCTGAACCTTTATTCATAGAAGCATAAGTGAGGCAGGGACCTGGGCCAAAGCGGGCAGCATCTGCCTGGTAGGGTTCAGGCCTGGGCCCAGGAGAGGGCTGGAGCTGTGGAGCTGGCATGGGATGCTTCTCTGGGGCCACTGGAAGGTCAAGGTCACAGAGGTTCCTGCTCAGAGGGCTCTGCCCAGGACTTGCTAAGGCAAAGCAAGGACAGGACTGTGAGGCATCCCGAGTGTGGAAGACTCCTGGGGTCAAGCAGGCCTGGGGCAGCGCCTGCCTCTGCTACTTATCCAGTGTGTGACTTGGAGCCTTAAAAGCGTGATGTCTCTCTGGACGTCCGTTTCCTCATCTGTAGGATGGAGATAATAACCTCAACCTCATAGCGGGGCCCTAGTCCAGCCTACCTTCCACTCAACCATGCCCTGTGCCACTTTCTCCATTGACGAATGTCGCACAGCCCTAGGAGGTCGAGAAGGACTTCCATGGAGGGTGGAGATGCCTGGGGGCCATCTCATCTTTTCCTCACCCCTCTTTCCTCCGTCCGTTAAGATACTTCCTTTACTTCTGCAAGATGGCTGCTGCTCACCGCAGCTGGCAAGTCAAGGTCACCGGTGTCTGCTCCCAAAGGGTAAGCAGGTGCAGAGAAAGGGAGAGAGCATCGAAGCCAGGCCTGGCCCTGGGCCCTGCCCAGCCCGAGCATGAGCTGACACCCTCCCTGATAATGCTGCCCGGGTTGGGGCCCACCCACCTTCTTTATGTTCATGTCCCAGAGAAAACCCGCCAGGTCTGCCCTTCTGTTGAGCCGGCCTTGCCCCTCACTTGCGTCACCCCAGGCCTTGGTTTCCACTCCTGCAGCCTGGTCCCGCGGGCCTCCTCCATACACTTCACCTCTCTTCAATAGTCCCCGTTCAGGGAAATTGGCTCCTTTGACACCGTTTTAGACAAACCATAATGTGTGTGGAGCTGACAGAGGTTCTATTTACACGTCTTCAGGAAATAGCCCTGGGCAGAGGAGGGTAATTGTAGGGTGAAGGCTCCCCAGGGGCCCTGAAGGGAGAGAGCACCGCCCTGAGGACAGGGTGCTGGGATGGGTGACAGCAAGGGCAGGGGCTGCCTCCGCTCACCCCCAGGACCTGTGGGGGCAGAAGGACAGAGGAAGGGTCCCGAGGTCTCTCCTTCCCTCTCCTCCAAGCACCCGGTCTCCTCAGCACGCTGTGCCTCACCCCTTCTCCCAGGATTCTCTTCCCAGGAATTTGAACGGCTCATACTCACATCCTTAGCATGCTGCTTCACGTATGACTGCCTGATATCCACTCCCAGCCTCCTACACAATCTCACACACATGTACACACACATACATGCACACATACACACTGCAGAGATATGCATGTACACACACATGCAACACATGTGCACACACTTGTATACCTACATAATACATTCCCTATTTCTTTTTTTTACATTGTTTTTCTATTGATTTCAGAGAGGAAGGGCGAGAAAGAGAGAGATAGAAACATTAATGATGAGAGAGAATCATTGACTGACTGCACGCCCCACCCTGGGGATCAGGCCAGCAACCTGGATATGTGCCCTGACTGGGAATTGAAACCATGACCTTATGGTTCATAGGTCAACGCTCAACCACTGAGCCACGCCGGCTGCACATCCCTATTTCTTTAACCCTGCTTTACTCATGTTCATGGCACCCGGCATCACCCGGCTTCAGCTGTTCCTGCACGCTTGTCTGTTCTGCCTACAACAGAAGCTCCATGAACACGTCGGGCAAGTTCCCCATTGGATTGCTTGTGCCCAGGAGCATGCCTAGGTGTGGATGGCGCACACTCAGAGAGTGTTTACGGAATGACTGATCCCAAGGAATGAGTGAGTGAATGAATGGATGACTAGATCCCAACATTAAGGGACTCTTAGCGTCCCTCCCCTGACATGCCCCATTTCCCTGGGTGCAGTACACTTTGACCTCCAAGCTGAATAAACCTCAGACCCCATTCTACCAGTTGGAGCATCTACCAGGTAGAACCCACGGGGACCCTCAGAGAGCTGTCCGCGAGCTGGCCAGAGCCAACAGTCTGATCTCTGCCTGAGGTCACCCAAAGTCAAGGTATGACGGAAGGCTCAGCAGCCCTCCTGTTCCGGGTCCCTGAGCTCATCCACGTAGCCAATGAGAAAACAGAGGCCGCAGAGACCACCGGTGACCGGGGTCCTCACTTCTGCCCTCCTGGAGGCGGCGGCCTTGACTTATGGCATATGGGTGTGTGGAGAAGGGGCAGAGGTGGGGAAGGGTGTGTGTGTGTGGGAGGGGGACATTATCATACAGATTTCCCCCAGACCATATCCTGAGAGGGTGCCACACTGACTGCGATGGTCTTTGCTTCATTTACAGCTGCTTCTCAACATCCCCGACACCTGGCCCGGCTGGCATGGCTCCATGGTTGAGGATCAACCTATGAACCAGGAGGTCACAGGTTCGATTCCCGGTCATGGCGAATGACCCGGTTGTGGGCTCGATCCCCAGCATGAGGCATGCAGGCAGCCAATCCATGATTCTCTCTCATCATCGATGTTTCTCTCTCTCTCTCTCCCTTCCTCTCTAAAATCAATAAAAATTAAAAAAAAAATCCCTGACATCGGTCCTTTACCTACCAATGGCGTGACCTTCTCAGGTCACTGACCTCCCCTGGAACCTCCCAGCGAATGGCAGCCATGACTAACATGAGCCCAAACGGTAGAGCTCATGGGTGGGTTTGAGCCCCAGCAGCCTGACCCCAGGAGGCCATAACGAGGCTCCCCTCACCCAGACAGGGAGGCCCAGGCGAGGGTAGAGGCCAGTCACCTCCGTCTGGCCTCGGTATTTTTAGCATCTTCCCTCCTTTCCTCCTGCCCACAAGCCACTAGCCCACTCCTTGCCCAAATAACAGTCACCGAAATAGCCCTGGGAGTGGACTGAGGGGTACTGGGAGGGCCCCCTCCCTCCCTCCTGCCGGTCAGTGGTCAGTCAGGCCTGAGCAAGGTCCTGGGGCTGGGCGAGGCCCGAGCGGAGGCTGTTAATTGCATCTTAGGTCGAAATAAAAAAATAGTTCTCCTCGGGGCTGATTGCAGCCGTGGTTCCAGGAGCCAGGTGCCTGCCGCTCGCCGGCCCTGGGCTCACTTGGACCGACGCCCCAGGGTCTGCCGGTGGCCTGTCTCCCCGGGAGGCGGCAGCAAGGTGGGCAATGCGATCCGAGAGAAACGTCTGGTCTACATCTCCCTGACACACATGCCACACAGACGTGGAGACCGAAGGCCAGAGAGGACAGTGGGCTCCATGTCACCTGCTCAGAGAAACCTTCACTGACCGTCCTGCCTCCTCACCAGCCTCTTAGCTGCCTCCGTTCTCACTGTAGCTCCCGCCACTCAGTGCCCGGCATGGCATCATGTATCTGTTTGCATGAGTCAGCGCCCAGGCGGGGTCCTGGTCTGTCTGTCCCCACTGTGTCCTCCGCACCTAAACTCATCCCTGGCGCTCGATAAGTCCAACATTAGTAAGTCACTAGATGAAAAAGGAAACTACGATGACCCTCGCCGGTTTGGGCTCAATGGATAGAGCATCGGTCCTCGAATGGAAGGGTCCTGGGTTCGGTTCCTGTCAAGGGCATGTACGTTGGTTACGAGTTCAACTCCTGGCTCTGGTCAGGGTGTAGGGAAGGCAACCAATCAATGTGTCTCTCTCACATCAATCTTTCTCTCTCTCTCTGTCTCTCCCCTTCCCTTCCACTCTAAAAATCAACAGAAAAATATCCTTGGGTGAGGATTTAAAAGAAAAGAAAACCATGAGTTATAGCAGGTATGGCCAGTTTTCGACTTCTGGAAAAACCAGCAGAGAGAGAAGCAGGAAGCAAAGCCCTCACCCCCATCCCGCTTCCCCTAACCAGCCTCTGACAGCAGTGAGAACAGCCCTCCCGTGTGTCCAGCCACGTCCTGATTTCACAAGCCGCAGCCCAGACGGTCCCTGCTAATAACCAGGAACGGAGCCCTTGCGAACTGCTTCACTCCTGAAACGGACACGGGCGATTCTGGCAGAAATCCTCAAAAGTGCAGCCCCATTACGACCTCCGTGTTCTAGGTGATGAAGCTGAGACTCTGCGAAATGAAGCAGCTTGGCCCCACAATGTCGGGGCCCCACGGACCGGTGCTGGGATTTGAACCAGCGGCCCTGTCTTGATGTCTGCATGTCCAGTCTGTTGGATAATGGGCCCCCTGATGCTCAGCAAGGCCGTGACCGTCCCTTAGCCAGACTGGACTCTCGCTGCCCTGTTTCTGTCACTTAATGCCATGGCCAAGGCCTGCACACCCTTTACGGAGCTTCCTGCATGTCCCCTCACCCACTCTTCTTCTTCTTTTTAAAGTGCATACATTTTTATTGATTTCAGAGAGGAAGGGAGAGGGGGAGAGAGAAACATCAACGATGAGAGAGAATCATGGATCAGCTGCCTCCTGCGCGCCCCCTCCTGGGGATCGAGCCCGCAAACCGGGCATGTTCCCTGACAGGAAGTCGAACCGTGACCCCCTGGTTCATACAAAGTCGACCACTGAGCAACACTGGCCGGGCTCATCCGCTCACCTTGACAACCTGAGGCTGTCACTGCTCCATCCCTTTTTCAAAGGTGACAAGAGAGGCCCAGAGAGGCCACTCTGTGTGGCGCCTCCAGCCTCCCCTGCCTCTGCAGAGTGTGCTGCTTGGCCTCCTTCCCGCCCTCTGCGCCTCTCCCTGGTCCTGACTCAGGCCCAGATGCGTGTGTGTGCAGCCACTTGGCCCAGTGGGTAGCCCTGGCAGGAGGCCCACGTCACCACGGGGCAGGGGGAGGGGGTAAGGGGGGCTGTTAAACTCCTTCTTGGCTTTTTACGAGCTTGGTCATCCTGCCACGTGCTGAGTCGCCTTTATGGCAGCACCGTGATGGCAAATCATCCAGATTAACAAATAACAGTGTAAGGGGTTGGCCGAGGGAGAATTCTCTGCAGGAGCACAGGCCTCGGGCCCATGAGGCTGGGGACGGGTGTGAACTGGAGTCACCGCCCGGGAGGGCCTCCCTGTTGCCAGGGACCTGGGTCCTAGGGTCTCCCTCACCGCCTTCTTTGTGCCTCGGGATGCCTGACCTCACCAATGGGGTACGCATCGTGCTTTGGGCTTCTCCTGCAGAGCTAGGATGACACGGGGCGTTAAGATGGTGTCTGCAGGGGGATCGCCCCCCCCCCCGCCCCTCCCCCAGCACACCTCGCTAGGTTTGCAGGGTTATTTTTCAGGGTCCAATCGGCCTCTCTCCAGGGTTCCCCGAGGCTTCTGTCTAGTGATGTATGTGGACCAGCCTGCCCTGGCCCGCTCCCATCTCTGGATTGTGCTCCATCCTGCCCGACTGTGACTCCTCAGCACCCTTCCTCTTCTCCTTTACCGCGTATTACACCCTTGTGCCCCTCCAACCCCCATGTCTCTTTCTTCCTTCTATCGAGTGGCTACTTGACATTAATTGCTCGATGTCTTTATCTGCTCCCCCTGTGAGCATGTCAGCTCCGTGGAGGGCAGTGACCGTGTCTCACCCATTCACCTCCGTACCCTCCGAGCTTGGCACTGCGCCTGGCACAGGGGAGGGAGGAGCTCAGAGATATGTGTTGCGTGTGAAGTTCACTTGCCCAACAACATGTGTGACAAAGCCAGCCCCCCAGCAAGGTCCCCTGATCATTTCCTCTCTCAGGGTCTCCCAGGGACCTGGCTCCCCCTCTGAGGGCTGTAACCCAGGCCACGAGGACACCCTGCAGCTCACTGTGACCCGGAGGCCTCAGTAGGAGGGAGACACTGTTTCCACCTGGGAATTCCAGACACTCTTCCACCCACTCGGGGGGCGGGAGCCCACTAAGTCCCCTCGGGGTTCTCGGCCACCCGCCCCCACACAGTGAACACAGCAGAACAGGCCCTGTGATGGGACTCACACACGGAGGGTCCACCCAAGGGTTTGTATGAAGAAGGAATCTCTCAGAACAGAAAACAAGTTTGAAAAAACTCTGCTTTAAGTGATTTTTAAAGAACAGAGCAGCGGCCGGCTGGTGTGGCTCAGCGGTTGAGCATCAACCCCGGAACCAAGAGGTCGTCGGTTTGATTCCCGGTCAGGGCACATGCCTGGGTTGCGGGCTTGATCCCCAGCGGGGGCAGTGCGGGAGGCAGCCGATCGATGACTTACTCTCTCATCAATGTTTCTATCTCTCTTCTTCTCCTTTCCTCTCTTTTTAAAAAATCAATACAAAAAAAGAAAAGAAAAATAGAGCAGCATATCCTCTCCTGGGGCAGAGATCAGCAGACGTCTCCTGGAGGGCCAGGCAGTAAACATTGTGGCTCTGTGGCCCTAGGTCTGCCTTTGTAACCTGAAAGCAGCCAGGTGACCAGGACACAGGTGAGAGTCTGGGTGCTTTTGTGATGGACACTCCCATGTCACTGAATTGCTCATAAGCCATGTCATCTTCTTCTTCTTTGCATTTTTTCCAACTATTTAAAAACGTAAAAATGATTCCTGGCTCTCAGGCCATCAGGAAATTGCAGGCAGCGGCAGGATCGCCCCTGCACCGGCGTTTGCTGGCCCTCAGGTTCGAGTCCTGCGTGGCCATCGGCTCACACAGCAGCCTCGAGCGGCTGGCGGCGTTAGCCTACCTGGGGCTCAGTGTCCCCCTCTGCAGAAGGAAGGCCTGGGTTCCACGGCCTCCGAGGCCCTAGCCCACGCTAGCGCCGAAGGGTGGAAATTTCGGGAATTTTCCTGGCTGGGTGGAAAGAGACAACTTCTGCTAGGTCTGAGCAAAGAAGCCGTGTGGGGACCCCCCCCACCCCCAGGCCCCATCATCTGGGACAAGCAGAGGGTGTGTGTGTCCTTGGCTATGCCTGGCTTCAGTGTCCACCGTAGGTTGAGTGGGTCTTGGGGGGTCTCAGGGACCCCAGGACCCATGGACAAAGGGTGTTTAGCTGAAACACAGAAGCGATCCTCCCCACTCGCTTCCCAGCTCCCAGCGGGGCCCCTCGCCGTTCATGCCTGGCCGCCCCCCTCACCCCGTGCCTCGCTTGACAAAGAGAGAGACAGCAGTTAACACTGTAATGTTGAAAATTGCTTGTTTCAGGACATCCCATAAACAATCCCGTCTTTGTTTTAATCCCAGCCTAGCTTACTGTAGTTAATTATAGGAATTTGTGGCTATTTATGTGAGCCCACGACAAGCGAAAACATTCATTTGCCGGCCGTGTAAGTGCCGGGTGGGAAGGGGCGCCGAGAGCCGAGAGGGCCTGGGTAGCATTTGTCCTGGGGGCCGTGCAAGGTGGGGAAGAGCCCAGGTGTGTAATTATCCCCTCTGCCCCCCAAAAGAGAGAGGGCCGCCATAGAAAGTGACACCTAATGAGTGTTTTCAGCCGCAGCGGCTAACGGGACGGCCCTGTGTTTAAGGCGATTGCCTGAGATGTGGGTCTTGCACCTGCCAGGTGAGCCGGGCTATTTCTGGGCCTGTCCACCGCTGGCCCCGTGTCCCTGTCCCAGTGGGTCTGGTGAGACAGACGCAGGGCCCAGGTTTCCGAGGGGCTGGAGGAGCTGGGAGCAGGGCCGCGGAAGCAAGAGGGCACGGGGGCTGCCTCCCCCCCGCCCCCCTCCCGCTCCAGCCCCGGAGGAGCCACAGTTAGTGAGGAATGCTAACAAAGAGGAGACAGCATTGGCTAAACAGAGGCCCCACGACAATTCCTGGCCCAAACAAAGCCCCCGGGGACCCCACCCGCCCCAGAAAACAAGCCAGACCTTTGTGCACACTCAATAATTATCGCTCGCAATTACGCAGGCAGGGCAGCGGGGCCGTGCCGGGCGGTGGGCATGCAGGGAGGCACCCCCGAAAGCTCTGGGCATCGGGGCTACAGCCTGCTGCTCAGGCCAATGCTCTAGGCCAGTGGTTCTCCACCTTCTGGCCCTTTAAATACAGTCCCTCCCATGGTGACCCAACATAACATTATTTCCGTTGCTGCTTCTTCACTGTAATGTTGCTACTGTTATGAATCATCATGAAAGTATCTGATATGCAGGATGGTCTTAGGTGACCCCTGGGAAAGGGTCGTTCGACCGCCAAAGGGGTCGCGACCCACAGGTTGAGAACCGCGGCTCTAGGCCATCGTCTACCGGAGGAGCCCCGAGGGGTCTGGATGCCCTGGACTTCCACTCCTGGCCCGGCTGTTGGGACTCAGCCCCCCATGCACAGTGAGCCCACTCGTCTGGTGGGTTCAGACCTGCATCCTACGCTCACCTCTCATCCCCGTGACTCCCACCGTCCATCTCTGATCCCTCACACGCCCCTCTCTCTGCGTTCTGGTCCCGGCCCTCTGCTCACTTCTTTTGTTCGTCTCGCCTTCTCCAGCTACAGAGCATGCCTCTTCCAGGAAGCCCACCAGGACTGCTCTACCCAATGCATACCTGTCCCGGCCTGGCCCTTCCCAAGGTAGTGATCCACTATCTTGTCCCTGTCTCTCGTGCATGCCTGTGTGTGTACACAAGAGTGTCACTCTGCCAACTCAGGAATGAACTTCGTAATAATAATAACCTCACGGCAATAATTATGCTCCACATTTACAGAGTGCTTACTATGTGCTGGGCACAGCTCTAAGAGTTTCCCAGGAATTTACCATTAAATCTTAACTTTAATCTTAAGAGGTTGGCACTGTTACCATTCCCACCTCACACCTGAGGAACCTGAGGCACAGAGAGGTTAAGTGACTTGTCTGAGGCCACAGAGCAGCACCCAGTGGTAGCGCTGGAGCCTGAGCTGGCGCTGGTGTGTAAGTTTATGAGCCGATCCTGTGCATCTTTTCCCAATGTTGCCTTAGTCCCGTGGATGCCTTGAAATCTGCCACGGTGGTCACAGTTCCACCAGGGGAATCAGCAAACAGCAGGACTAAGGGTTACTCCCCTCCCCCTCCAGCCGTCCAGCGACCAAGCCTGTGCTGCCTGCGTGACGGGTGAGGGTGTTTGTGCATCTCCCCTGCTGATGCCCACACCACCGGGTCGTTCTGGGTGCATAAGAGGTGAGCTTGTTCTTCTGTCCGCTTGGAAGAGCAGGTGGCTTTGAGGGGGTCAAACAGGGAGAGGGAGTTTAGCTTTATCGTGGAAGAGAGCAAGATATCTTCCTTCATCCCTGCAGCCCTTTGGTCTACCAGGTCCCTGTGATTCCCTTGTGAGCCCAGACCCCTGGGCCCCCAGGGGTCCCTTGGCAAAGAGCATCCTCCGGCTTAACCCTGGCAAAGGCCCCGCCTCCCTGTCCAGCTGCCGGGCAGAGCCAAGAACGGCAGACGCAGATCGATTACAGAGCAGCTTCATCTTTGCTTCAAAAAAGGCAAGTCAAGAAAAGCAGTGGATAATGTTAGAGCTCAGAGAGGCCAAGAGCTCGCTTTGTATTTTTCCGAGAGCCCCAGGAGGCTGGGCCTGGGCGGCTGTCTCGTAAAGTTATTTTGGTTTTCCCGCCTGGTGGCTTGGAGCAATTTGCTTGGCACCCAACGCTCAGAGAGGCCAAGAGGCTCCTGCCACTGGGAGCTGCCATTTTACACCAGGGTAATGATGGTTTCTGGGCGAGAGAGATCAATGGCGGGTAAAAATAGGCTTCCGTCACATCTGGACGCCCGGCTCCGGGTTCCTAGACGACTCAGAGGCACCCTGGAAGGAGCTGGGGGGGGGAGGTACTGGTCGGGGCAGGTCTGGCACAGCTCTGTCCCTCCTACCCCTCAAGGTCCCATGGCCCCCAGATCCAAAGGGGGGGAATTCCATGTGGGGAAGGCCATGTGGTCCCCACATTCCCGCCCAGTATCCTGCGAGAAGGCCCCTTCCAGATGCCCGTAGGGCAGGCACGAGGAACCTGGGAGAGGGAATGGGCCAGCGCCACCTGGCCCGGTTCTGCGTCTGCGCAGGCGAGAAGTCCCTGGCTCTTGTGCCCCTTCGAGGACTCAGAGTCCGAGCGAGGCAGCAGCTGGGGAGCAAACAGGTTACAGCGCGGTTGGTGTGCAGGGCCTGCTCTGCGAGGAAAGCTGGAACCTCAGAACTCAGGATGGACCCCACGTTTCTTGACCGGAGCATGTGTCCTGCATTCGAGTCCTTTCTCCCAGGCCGGGGTGGGCTTTTTTTTTTTTTTTTAATATATTTTATTGATTTCTTACAGAGAGGAAGGGAGAGGGATAGACAGTTAGAGACATCGATGAGAGAGAAACATCGATCAGCTGCCTCCTGCACACTGCTCACTGGGGATGTGCCCACAACCAAGGTACATGCCCTTGACCGGAATTGAACCTGGGACCTTTCAGTCCGCAGGCCGACGCTCTATCCACTGAGCCAAACCAGTCAGGACGGGGTCGGCTTTTTGCAATGTCTCTTCCTGCTCTTCCAGCCCAGGTCACCTGGTTTGTTAAAATATGGAAGTGTGGCCCCGGCCGGCAGGAGTGGGTCAGTTGGTTGGTGGTGGGCTGATCCCGGGTAGAGGGCGTATAGGAGGCAGCCAATCAATGTCCTGCTTTCACATCTTTCTCCCTCTCCTTTCTCTCTATTTCTCCCTCTCCTTTCTCTCTCTAAAATCAATACAAATATATTTAAAAAATATTGAAATCTACTCAACCAGCTGGCAAATGGCTGTTATCTCGAGGCCCTGAGAACCTTCACACACACCTCCATGGCCGTGTTTAGGGTCCCTGACTTCCCACAGTTTGAGCAATTAAACGGGGAAGCCTGACTCCCTGCGGTCTCCCGGAATGGGCTCCTGGCAGCCCGGGGGGTGCACTCATTCAGCATTGGGAACATCACCCTGATCCTGCTACTCCAGGACCGTGTTTTGTCAGCTTGCTGCCCCGAAAGATATTGAAGGTCAGCCTTTTACTGGGTTCCCTGGACCATATGTCCACCACCCACCCGCCTCTTTTCTCCTCTTCCACCCAGACGGGGCCAGAGCAAAGGCCGCCGGCGCCCAGCTCTGCCTCCCATCGCCTCTCCTGCCAGCTGGAGAGGGAGGCAGTGGGGCTGTCATTCTGCAGGGAGAAGCTTCTCCGAGGCCTCCGTGCATCTGATGAGCTCGTCCCTAGGCAGAGAGCTGGGGGCCCCTTAGGCAAGTGCTCATCTTCAGGAAAATGACAGGTGTGGGGGGTATGGGAACTGGCTCCTTCAAGTCCATAGAGAACAAGGGGTGAGGGCAGAGCTCCTACCAGGAGAAATCAGACCTTCGTTCAGGCGGGGGGACCCATCCAGGGAGTTTCACCCCTATCCCAGGAGCTGGGCTTGCTCACTTCCGCTTCCCTCCCTTTTGTGTGTCTAAAATATTCTGTCCTCATTAGGACACATCAGGAAAAGAAATGCTACAGATGGCAAAGTCGCTCTCGGCACCTTCATCTCCTTCAGGAGAGGCTCCGACGCCCACTATCCAGGGCACAAGGTCGTTCCCAAGGTCACACACAGCACCTGCAGAGCCAGGGTCTGGACGCAGGCCAGCTGACGCCACAGCCTGCTTGCTCCCGTCATGCCACGGCTCATCTGAGGTCTAGAGAAAGCCACGCCTGCCTGCTTCAGACCCACTAGCAGCAACCAAGGAAGGCTTCCCGGGAGCAGAGAGACTTCGTCCAGGTCCCAGGCTAAGTCATGCTCGAAAGAGAGGAAAGCAGGAAGCCAGCTCTTTGTGCTCAGATTTAAAGGGCTGGGCACTTTCCCGTGGATTATTTTCATTTGACATGTTCATCCCCATTTCACAGATGGGGAAAGTGAGGGAGGCCCAGGGCACTCACTGCCTTGCCTTGCTCAGGGTTCCCTGAGAGGCAAACGGCAGAGCTGAAACTCAAACCTCTGCATCCCGGAACCCAGTCCACACTGCATCCCCCAACACGGGTGGGACTTGCGCGATCTCAGACCAGTGTCCACCTTTCGGCAGCCTGGATCCTCCGCCCATGAGCACGTCGGGCCCGGCAATCTCCTGAGAAACATACCTGCTCCCCAAGGAGCCAGCTGACCCAATGGTCTGTCCAAGCAGCTGTGGGCACTGGGGACCGGGGGGACTCACGGCCACTCCCTTCCATCTCTGTCACCTACGGCTTTTCCGAATTAACCTCCCTCTGCTGGGTGTCTAGCCCTGTCCTTGCCCATACAATCCTGCCTCCGGAGCCTGAGAGGGAGGAATTCTCCAGGAACCCTTGCCACCTCTGGCTGCCAGAACTCTCCCTCCCCCAGCGTCCTGCCTCGGCTTGCCCACCCCAGGCTCCTGGGGAATATGCCCCGAATGTGTTTCTTTAAACTAATCGTCGATTTCCCCTTTATGAAAATTAACGCTGGCTAGGAAACGCCTTGAAAAATACATCAAGGTGAGGCAAATGGCTTTTTGAGATCAATGCCAGGCGCACTCGGTTTGGGACGGACTTCATCTGATTTCCTCTCCAAACCTGGGCCGGGGAGCCCACGGCTGGCGGGGGCCCGGCATCAGGCAGACCACGTTCCACTTCCTGAGTAATCTCGTCCCCTGTGGCCGCCCAGGGAAGCCGCACGCGGGGTCTCCCCCCTCCCACGCCCCTCCCCACTCCCCACGCGACTCTCCTTAAGGTATTTCGACTTAATTTTGTTTGGAAATTTGAAAAGCAAGTGGAAGTGCAGCATGATGATAGACTTTATTTAAAGGTTTGATTTAGGTTTCTCTCTGTTCTTATATCAAAGATAAAGTGGAAGTGCTGGGAGCATGTTCAGGTAATGAGATTTTATATTAAAAAGAATAAATTAAGCTCATAAAACCGTAGGTGGAAGGGCTAGGCAGGCCCACTCCCTCACAGAGGAGACCTATACATTTATGTAATGAGTACTCGCCATGATTGGGAGTCTAGCTTTGGGCCTGGACTTTTCAATCAAGAGCAGTTTTTTTCCTCTTCCTATTTGGAAATTGACCCCCATAGGCCCTCAGGGATGAGATTCTGGGGTCCCAGGAGTGAGAAGCAACTGTGAAATCCCTCCCTTTACTGTTCATTGGCTGTGTGACTCTGGGCAAGTCACTCGACCTCTCTGATCTTCCCTTTTCTCTCTTCTAAAATGGAGGTCACATTGGAATTTATTCAGGGCTCTGGTGGTGGTTGTGCGAGATGGTACGCGTAATGTATACACAGTTAGTACTCAATATTAACCACAGGAAGTTTCTGAGTATCTGTCTTCTTGTCTGAAAAATGGGGATATTGCCATCCACCTTCTGGGACTTACCAGGATGAGTCAATGAAAAAAGAAAAGCAAAGGTCTTAGTTCGAAATAACTGCAACTATTATATTTGCCCAGTAATTGCTGGCCAGATACTCATTGCAGCAGGCCCTGGAAGAAGCTCCCCGTGGTTTTCAATAAGAGCGAATCCCCTGCCAGATGCTCTGCAGGGCTAGAGGCTGATGGAAATCACCAGAAACTCCAGCCTTCCTTCCGCCCTCTCCCCTCTCCTCACCCTCCCCTCTTTCCTGGTGAACAATAAAACAAAATACATAGAATAGGAATCAAATAAAGACCCTGAAACGGAGCCATCTGTGGTCATTTTAAAACAGATTCTTTTGGAAAAGCACGGTGACATTTTCTTTTAACGTCTGATTTTTTTTTTTTTAATGCCGGCTGCATTTTTTAAGCGCTTGTAACCAGCCGAGGCAGCACAGTAGCTGCACGGATGGTACCATTTGATCATTAATTTATCACAGTTCCAGCAGTTTGTCTGACAGGTGATAGCACTTTCATCTAATGAACCCACAGCCAGGATGGGGCTGGGGAGCCTGGGCCGACCAGCCTGCAGGGGGCCAGGTGCATGGTCTCATACTGGCCTGCTTCCATTCCAGGGACCACTGAAGGCTCAGAACATGGCTCCCCAATGGGGCCTGGGTCCTTATCTTTGCCCCAGTTAATGCCGAGAAGGCTCCCTGATGGGTTAAGGACAAGAGGAACCTGTGGCTGAAACCCCAGCTTCCGTCACTTAAAAGTCCCAGCATCAGTCAGGATGAGCTTGGTTATGTCGCAGTAACAAATACCTGTCCAGCCCCCAACCTCAGAGGCTTCCAACAGCAGTGATTTTTCACTCCTGTGCCACGACCATGGAGGGGTGGAGGATGTCTGTGCAGCATAGCCACCCTGGGGACCCATTCACGGAGCCCCCGTCTCACAGAGGTGGAAAGGAAAGCATCGCACACTGAGTCCTCTCACAACTTCTGTTCAAAGGGACATGTCATTTCTCTCCCATTACATTGGCCGAAGTCACTCACATGACCATGCTCAAGTTCAGGCAGGCAAAATGCCCTCCGGACAAGAAATCCAAGTATTTGTCAACAGTCCTGACGACTACTATTGTCACAAATTCTGCTCCTAAAAACAGCTCTGCCCCCTTCATGTATTCTGGATAAATCCACTTTTCTCCATGCTCTGCCACTACCTTTGCCCCATCTGCCATCATCTCTCCTCTCCAAATGCCATCCTGGGCCCTGGGCCTCAGTGAGTCCTATGCTTAGGGGTCATTTTCTTGCCAGTTTGTAAGTCGAAGTCCCCTTCTAGAGCCTGGAACCAGCTGGGGCCAACAGTACCAGCGGGCAACCCAAGCGGAGACGGGCGCTTGTTTAGACCCTAGATCCTCGATCTTTGCCATCACAGACATGGGGTAGACCAGATGCCTCAAGGAGCTCCAGAACTCACACCTGTGGGGGTCACCTAGGGGCCTGTGGCCTGGCCTTAGTTCCAGGAGGGTGATGTGGCAGGCACATCACTCACAGGATCTGGTGAATGCTGGCTATCTGAACGGTGCCCACTCATTAATTTGGCATGATTCACCTTATTTATATAAACGAAGCCCCGCCCCCTCAAAATATACTTTCCCAGGGCCCTGAAATATGTTGGCTCCCTCCGCGCACCCTGCCTCTCCTCCTACTCTTGCCCTGTGTTAGACCCATACTACGCCCCGCAGCAAAGAAGACTTTAAGAACCCTCCTGTGGATTCTGTCACACTGCGTAGACTTCTTACATTGGTCCATGATGCCCTTCATCACTGGTTGCGCCTTGATGCTCTGCAGAATCCCCTGGGGAGCTTTTGAAGCATGCTGTGGCCTGGACCCCACCTTACGCCAATGACATCGGAATCTCTAGGGAAGGCTTGGTTCGAAGAGCTCCCGGGTGTGGTCCTAACCGCGTAGCCCAGAGTGAGAACTCACAACTTCCTCCATCTAACGTCTCAGCTCCTATAGCATCCTCCTCTCCTCCTCGTCTTATGCTTGGCCATGCCTCTCTCATTTCCTCCCAAGTGCCAAGTGCAAGTTCTCCCCCTTGCTCCCAGGACATTTGCACGCACTGTTTGCTCTGTTTGCACTCTTGTCTCTCCTCAAATATTGTCAAGGCTTCTGTTTTCTTGCCACTCAGCTCTCAGCTCCAATGTTCCTTTCAAAAAGATGCCTTTTTGTGACTTTGCAAGGTATCAGCACCCCTCTCCACCCCCCTACTCTATCATTTTCAGAGCTACACATCTGCTCCTCTCTCCTTGTGTGTTTCCTTGGCGTTGTGTATCGCCGAGCGTGTGTTTCGGTTGACCAAAATATACCTTGTGAGGGCAGCTACTTTGTCAGCTTTCTTCATCCCATGTCCCCACCACTCTCAACACCTGACGTCTTGCACAATAACTAGTTATCGGGGGCACCGACGCAAAGGCTAACATTTACAGACCACTTCCTGAGGTTTGGTATCTTTGTGGATTATTTTCAGAATTTAATTCCAGGAATAAAAACAAAACAAAACACGGTTGTGTCTCTTGAACAACTTGTAAGAGTGGATTTTCTTTTAAACAGGTAATTGTCTGGGCTGTCTAATTCTGGAATAATAAATTTTAGCCCTGGGTTTCCTGGGACCCCAGGCAAAAAGGGTCAGATGAACCACAGAATCTATGTTGGTCTGTGTGGCGGTCTATTTGCCTCTTCCTCCTCCTTCCTCCTGGTCTTTGATTTTCTGCGTCTATTTTCACAGCATCTGATTACAAGCTGTCTCCGGTCCTTTTTGGAAGCAGGCAGGCTATAAATAGCTACGGACACAAACAACGGGTCCGTGTGTGTCATGCCTGCCTCACAGACGTGCCATACACGTTCTGGGCAGGTGGGGTGGCTTGTCTGAGGCCACACAGCTCGGGCGAGAACCCAGGTCCCGGAATAACGGCGGAAGGGCCATGTCCTTGTTTGCTTCGGCGCCTCCGAGTCCTGGCACAGTGTTGGCGATCTCATTATTATTAGTCCCTTTTCTCCGAGGAAAATGAAAGCCAGAGAGGTTAAGGATTGACCCAGGGTCACGCAGCAAGTTAGGGACCGAGCCATGTCCCAGAGGACGTGGTGTGGGTCAGAAGGCACCAGCTCTGTCTCAGCAACAGGCAGACTGCCCCCGCCCCCTAATCCACTGCGCTCAGGGACGAGAAACCAGCTATGCAAAGAGGAAAACGGAGCCATTCACTCATTATCTGCTCAGCGGCCATAATTGCTGGCCACCGAAACTGCCACCTGCTGGGAAGAGCCACAGGAGAGGGGGGAACATGGCCACCACCTCTGGGCTCACGCAACGTACTGATCTGACGGATGGACATCCCCCTGCACAGACCCCTGGGTGGAAAGGGTCTGCAACACAGCTCCTCCATCACAGAAGAGCAGGAGGAGACCACGCAGTGACCAAGGACAGGAATCACAGGCTGGGGGCCTGGCTTCGAAAGTCGAATAAAAATAACTCCTGCCGATTACCGCATGCCTGCCGCGTGCCAGGCCCGGGCTCACCACGTCACGTGTGTTTTCTTATCTGATCTCCCCTCTTCAGAAGGCTTTGCTGTGTCTACCTTGCACTGTCGGAAACTGAGGCCCAAGGAACTCCTGCCTTCTGGAGCCGAGGTGGCAGGAAGAACGACTTACGAGCTACGTCTTGAATGCTGGGGGGGGGGGGGGTGTTCTAGGGCTTTCCACAGGTCAGCTGACTCCTCACAAGAACCCTACAGGATCGGGTCTGTCATCAGCCCCACTTAGAGGTGAAGACTCCGAGGTGTGGAGGGGGAGGGGCCTGCCCCAGGGCACACAGTGGCCATGCCAGGCTTTGAACCTGGACCCTGCGGGGGGAAGAGGCCAAGCTCTTAGGCCTCTTCCTAAGCGTTCAACCCAGCCTCCCATCTCCCAGGCCCCTTTTCTGCGGCTCCGTGTCCCAGGGGAGAGTCCCTGCCTGTCCCAGGACTTTATAAAGAGTGGCTCAACCTGATGGGGCCCAGGTGGTTGCTGATGCGCATGTGAATCAGGACTCTAAGCTGTCCCCGGGGGACCATCAGCGCCCTTGTGTTGTCACTGTCAGTGGGGGCAGCTCAGCCCTGAGCACAGGTGTTTGGCAATTTGGTGGCACAGGGCTCAGCGAAAAGAGGGACACCCCCATGGTCTGCACGGCACAAACCAAGCCAGATCTAGCCAGGAACCTGGGGCCCAAGGGAACGCGGCCTCGGGTAACTGGTTTTAACAGTGGCAGAGATTCCTTAAAGCTGGGGCACCGGCTGAAATGGGGGCTCAGAGGCTCCCCTGAGGAGCTGGCTCCTCTCCACGTAGCACCTGCGCCAAGGTACCTGGGAGGTGGTCCATGGGAGAGTCCCAGAGTCACCTGCACCCACCGAGGGGACAGCCCCTTCCCGGTGTATAACTGACCCGGTGGTGCGTGAGGGGATGAACCTCCTTTCAAAGGCCCCCGGAATCTGAGCTTATTCATCTCCGTTCACATCGGGAGCCACGGAGGCTGTGATGAAGACCTGCTTTCCCGAGCAGCGAAGAATAATTCATGATCCTTTATAATTAGCGCGTGGCAGCAGCAATTTGCATGCACAGCCCCTGGAGAGCTGGTTGTGTTCCGAAGGCCAAATCTGCCCCCTGCAGTCTCGAGGCTGGACTCTCAGGGCCATTCTCAAGTGCAGCCCCAGAGGGAACTCCTGCAGAGTCCCCGTTGCACCCATGCCGGCCTTGTCTGTGCTTCTTTCTACATTTTTCTTCTTCTTCTTTTTAATCTCACCTGAGGATATTTTCCCATTGGTTTTTAGAGCGAGTGGAAGAGAGAGGGAAAGGCAGAGAGAAACATCGATGTGAGAGAAACACATCATTTGGTTGCCTCCTGCACATGCTCCCCGCCCAGGGCCTGGCCAGGGCGGAGCCTGCAACCAGGGTACGTGCCCTTGACCGGAATCGAACCTGGGACCCTTCCGTCCACAGGTCAACACTCTATCCACTGAGCCAAACTGGCCAGAACGCTACAAATATTCTTGACCTTGGGATCCCAAGCTGGCTTTAGCTCAAACGTATGTGGTTTTACTATCACCCGACCATCACAGCCCACATAACAGCAATGCCGGCTGCAGCCCGTGACAAAGGGTGCTCTGGACACACCAGTGGGTCTCCATCAGGGGTGATCCTGTGCCCCCACCCCGAGGGGACATTTTGCGATGTGTGGAGACATCTCTGACGGTCACATTGGAAGAACGGTGTTACCGGAATCGAATGGGGGGAGGCCAACATCGTACAAAGCAGAGAGACAGCCCTCCCGCCCCCACTCCCAGCAAAAAAGTGATTCCCCCCCCCCCAAATGTCAATTGTGGAGGAACACTGGGCTACACAGACCTTGAGGAGGTCAATCCTGTGCTCTTTGCGGGCTTATTCAGGTCCATCGGTTCGAAGGGCACCTGAAACTTCCCGTCTTCCCATCCTGCCATCACCAGCCCAGGCCGCCTGGAGCGAGGAAGGCCGGGTCTTGTCCCAGGCTGAGTAGGCAGAAGCTTTCACCGCTGCTTGTAAACTGTCCTTCCTGCTTAGGGACAGTGGCTTCTCTGGGGGCCTTCGGCCTGAAAAGCAAGGCCTCCTGAGACAGCCCTCGGGGAGAAGCAGATTTTCAACCTGTGGCGTGTGCTCTTGGGAGACGGGAAATGGCCTGTGTGTTTATACCGACTGGTTCAACTTTAGACTCTGGCAAGTATGTGTCAAAAATTTAGAAATCCAATTGCAGTCGGATCCACTCTGGGTTCGTGTCAAGGGAACCGAAAGCAGACACGTGGAGAGAGAGGTCTGCACCCATGTTCTCGGCGGCATTGTTCACCACAGCCAGGCGGCGGAAGCAGCCCAAGTGGCTAGCGATGGGTGGACGGGTAAATAGGATGGGGTATTTCCACACGTGGACTAGTAGAGTGTTCATTCTTAAAGAGGAAGGGGATCTGGCACATGCTCCAACAACGGATGAGCCTCGGCCTGTCACACAAACACAAATCCTGTATGATTCCACTTCCAGGTGGCCCTAGAGTCATCAAACTCAGAGCAACAGGTGGTCGCCGGGGGTCTTGGGGGCGGGGAACGTAGCGTTGTTGTGTAGAGGGTATGAGCAAGTTCTGGAGCTTGGCTGCACAACAGTGTGAATACACTGACCACTACTGAATGGCACCCTTAAAAATGGTTAAAATGGCCCTGACCGGTTTGGCTCAGTGGATAGAACGTCGGTCTGCAGACTGAAGGGTCCCAGGTTCGATTCCAGTCAAGGGCATGTACCTCGGTTGCGGGCACATCCCCAGTAGGGAGTGTGCAGGAGGCAGCTGATTGATGTTTCTCTCTCATCGATGTTTCTGACTCTCTATCCCTCTCCCTTCCCCTCTGTAAAAAATCAATAAAATATATATTTTTAAAAAATTGTTAAAATGGTAAATGTTATTGTTACATGGATTTTACTACAATTTTACAAAAGATACTGGCAACCAGGCACTGGGCACGGACCAGCAAAAACCCAGCGAATCAGCGGAGGAGTCTGGGGCACCGGGAAGGGGCCGAGTTCCTGAGCTGGGGGCTGGGGTCAGTGTGGCTCAGAGCAGCTCCGAACTGCGAGGTAGAAGCCCACCTGTCTCAGGGGCAGCATCTGCAACCTGCAGGCCCAGGCGGAGGGCGACGGTGCTGGAGCTGAGGAGGAGGAGGGGGGAGTGGAAGGGAGAGAGCTGACCTCCTGAGATCCCTTCCGGCCCTCCCAGCCACCCCAGTGCAAGGAGTGAACTCCCCTTAGAATACAAGCTTCACCATGCAGTGCCCAGAGCCTGGACCAGTGTCTCCAACATAGTAGGTGCTCAGTAAACATTTGCGCAATAGGTGCGTGGGTCCTCGCCATGGCAGCCCGAGTGACCTTCCTAAAGGTCACCACTGAATGGGCCACAGTTCCCAGGCTTCTGCACAACATGAAGTGGAGATGCCGCTGTGGAGTGTGCGAGGTGTTTAGCATTCTGAGCTGTTAGGTACCAGCCTCATTCATATTACATCCCTCCCCAGGCTTCACCGATTCCCAAAACTGCCCTGGGCTTCCTCACCCGCCTGACTGGTTTTTTTGTGTGTGTGTTTTTTCTCTCCACTAAGTTTTCAGCATCTGTAAAATGCTAAACGTCTTCCCATCCTTTCAGGCACAGTGGAGGCCAGGCAGAGGAGGTGAGGTCCTCATGGGAACAAGACACATTCCCCCAAACCTTGCCCAACACCATCGGACCCCGCACCACCAGATGTGATGGTGAGAGGCAGGTGAATGTGGCTGGCTCTCAGACCATGGGACAGGCTGGCAGAGGCAAGGCTTTGCTAGGACCGGTGGGATGGAAGGAGGTGGGGTGGGGGTGGAGGGAGGGGTGCGGGAGCCAGCAGAGGGGGTGCTGGTAGAAACCAGGATCCCTGTGGCCTTTCCAGGACCGGCCCTCTGGAGCACCTTGGGGCACAGGCTCTGAGATGGGCATCGGGGGTGGGGCAGTGGATGGCACCTGGGCTGAACAGACCCTCAGGAGCAGAGCATAGTTTTGCCTCCAGCTGGTGGCCCTGGCATGAGGCTGGGTCCTGGGGCCTCCGTAAAAAACAGTATAGCGCTCAGGAGGGCAGGGGGCTCAGGTGTGTGGGGGGCAGGCTCTGAACCCGGTCAGATCCAGCTTCCAGTCTAGGCTTCTCCATCCTCCGTGACCCTGAACAGGTTCCTCAACCTGTCTGTGCCTCAGTTTCCCAAATACAATCGCACCCCCTGGACTGAGTTGATGTGAGGATTCAAGTAGACAATCAAGGAATTAGCGTAGGGCTGCACACACACAGTTCTACCCTCACGAGATGCTGACTGTTGTTAATCATGCCAATTGCCATTATTGATGTGGTAAGACATACTCACACTTCAGAGCTAACAGAGAACATGAACACTGGTTGCTAAATTAGGGAGTTGGATGGATTCGCCTATGCTCCCCATTTCACGCAGGAGGGGCTACAGACAATGGCTACCCATCGTCTCTATTCATCCTCTCAGTCACACTGGCTGACTGATCTAAAGATGCCCATTGCTGAGATAGGAAAGCTGAGGCCCAGGGAGGCTTGGGACTGGCTTCCACCCAGTAGGTAGGGCTGGAACCCCAGGTCCGTCTGACTCAAGCTGGTATCTGTGCCAAAGAGTGCCAGAGTTGGGAGGAGAGGCCTGAGGAAGAGGAAGGACTGCCTTGTGTGGGGGTGGGGGCAGGAGTGGGCTCCCAGCTCACCCCCACCCCCTCCTGTCCAGCACGCAGGCCTGGAAGCTCAGGCGAGGAGGCCACACTGGGCTGTAGGTAGGGGAGGGGGCTGAGGTTCTGGTAGCAAGTGGAGATGGCCTGGGCCCCCTCTGCCCCTGGGGAGTCGAGAGGCCAGGCCTTGGCAGGCCTTTGGAGCCCCAGAGCCTCCTCTCCAGTCACCACGAGGGCACTTGATCCCAATTACCGAAAGTGGCTGGGTCAGCCGTCACCTTGCATAATCCGTGTGATCCTAACGCTTCAGATGGCAGCTGATTAAAACTCAGACAGCGCTCGCCTGGCCGTGGCCTTGAGTCTGAGAGCCGAGGCCCTCCTGGGCCTCAGACTGGGCCTGAATGGTCACAGTCACCCCTCATCAGCCCTGGCACCCAGACAAAGGGGTCATTGTAGGCTCGATGACCCCGAGTAGAGCCCGAGGCCATGGACGTGTCCGCAGAACTGAGACATCAAGAAGGGGCCTTGTCTGGTGACACCTGTCTCCCCAGGGCCTGAGCATGGCTAGAGTGTGGCAGTGCAGGGGCCTGGGCTAGGGGAGGCTTGTGGCCAGCCCGCCTTCTCTTCCGGGTTCTGAGGCCTGGTCTCTGTCCCCTCCGCAGGGCCAGCTCCTGAGCAGCAAGGACAAGCCTCAGCCTCTTCAAACTCCCCTATCACATCTGGGCCACAGCTGTGACCCTCAAGATCAGGGATGATGGGGCTGACAATTCCTTGGGCTACTTGAGGAGTGTGCCTCACCCGACCTCATTCCTGTATCTTTTTTTAAAATATATTTTTGTTGTTTTTAGAGAGGAAGGGAGAGGGAGAGAGAGAGAAACATCAATGAGGAGAGAGAATCACTGACTGGCTGCCTCCTCTACACCCCACACTGGGGGCTGAGCCCCACAACCCGGCCATGTGCCCTGACTGGGAATTGAACTGTGACCTCCTGGTTCATAGCTCAATGCTCAACCACTGAGCCACGTCAACTGGGCCATCCCTATATCTTAAAATCCTCGAGATCTTCCCAGGTGGACAGCACTGCAGGGCTTTCATGGAGCGGAAAGGTCCTGAAGGCAAAGCAGAGGGTAGCATGTGTGTGTGTGTGTTGGGGATGGACAGGGCAGACTGAGTCAGCCAGTGGGGCCCCGGGGAGCTGAGCCCCTGCACACCCTGTTGTGCATGTCAGTTCCTGGGGTGGTGCTCTGTGGCCCGCCTTGTACGGTCATGTCCACCTTTTGAGAGCATTGTCCCCATTCACGGATGAGAAAACTGAGGCTCAGGAAGCAAAACTGCCTGGTCGGCACCTTTGCCTCCATGAGAGCTGGTGGTGGAGCAACTCCTGGTCTGAGCCTAGGTCCAGAGGTGGTTCCTCCGTCACTGGCCTGGTTCCTTGGCTTCCGCACCTCCCCCGCCCCCCCCCCCCGAATGCACCCCCACACGCTGGGCTCCCTGTGGCTCCACAGTCACCGCTGATGCTCACGCTCTCTCTCACCTCGGGCCACACGATGGACCACTTCCAAGAGTGCGCACTACGCCAGGCTCGATGGTTTGGGTATTGATGAGAAATGATGGGTGCAGTCGTTTGGGAAGGGAGTGTGCCATGGGGATGAGGTGGGGGGGGCACACAAGGACCCCTTGCCGGAGCACACAGCGTCTCCGTGCCAATTAGCAGAAGTGAACCTTTGTCAGGGCAAAGGCGGCCTCTTACCAGGCACCCAGCGGGGAGAAGGGAGTAGAGGCTGCGTGCCTTCTCTCGCCAGCGTTGTGAGGGATGCTCTGGGCAGTGCACACCCTGCAGGACCATGCACAGCGCCTTTGGGGACCACGGTGGCCCTGAGTCTCGGACCCCGAGCTCTGCTACCCCCACTGTTCTGAGATCTCTACTATTTCCACTCCATTACCCTTAGGCCTGAGCCTGCCACTTGGGTCAGTGGCTTGGATGCAGAGCCGGTTTTGAGGGGTTAGAGAGGCTGTGGGGGCTGAACAACATCACCTCGACCCTGTTCGTGGCAGAAGCAGGGACACGGAGGCCCAGAGGAAGCCACTCGGGCCGCCTGGCAGCATCCCCCACCCTAGCGGGCCCTGCCCCGCCCCAGCTCCCTCCTGGGGGAAGTTCGAAGGAAGGGCTCACGGGAGGGGGCCATCTCCCTGCCTCGCAGAGTCGGGTTTTGATTATGGTTTATTGCGAGGCTGCATTCCACGCAGAGCTTTTCAGAAGAGCAATCCCCAAATCCTGGCCTTCCCTCCGCCCTCTTTCTCTCCCTGGCTCTCTCTACGATCAATACAGAAAAATGAAAGAAAAAAAGAAAGGTGACTGTCATTCACAGCACGGTCGGCTATCAACCTGTCCCATCTCAGGGGCCTCAAATCATGGGACAACAGAGCTTGTCCACGGGTTTAAATGCTCAGTCCCTGAAGGTTCCCCTTCCCATAGACAACGTTTTCTTGTTTGGCATTTTCTTCCATGGCCGTGGGAAGTTTTTCTGACGTAGACCCTCCGTGTCCCTGTTTTCCTAGAGGACTCCAAGCACCGTCTCGCCGTTTCCAGAGGAGGACTTAGCGATGCGTATTCCTCAGTGTCCTGCTTCGCTACCCTGAGAAGGTGTGGGAGACCCACCCAGTGCAGAGGGCTGTGTCCTGGCACCCTGGGTCCCAAGGAGCTGGCTTGTGTTTTGTCTTTCAAGCCTCCTGTCTGCGTCTTAGTGTTTCTCTCTGTTTCCTGCCAGGATGTGGGCTGTCATTTCTGTTTCCTGATGGGACGCGCGGCTATGACGCCCCCTTTGTCCCCGTCCTAGTTGGTGCTGCTTCTCTAGACTTGGAACCCACATCACTGAGGTTGTGGGAATTGCCAGTCAAGTAAGAGTCACGGAGCCCCGAGTGCGAGCGCCTGGGACTCGTCTATGAGGGGAAAGCCATGGCTGAGGCGGCCATGAGGCCGAGACTGGGATGTGGGCCTGGGCGGAGGTTTCCAATGAACTTGGAGCAACTTGCTCTCGGTGCCATATGCTTTTAACATGTAGAGTTCGTGTGCGTCTTACCATGATTTTTCATACTGCGAGCACCCAGTAGGTGCACAATAAACACCTCTGTGGATTCATAGGGCGAGTTCCACCTAAACCAGAAGCCAAGGAAGGAAGGGTGGGGTCAGGGAGACGTGCCCTCCTGGAGCCCAGGCCCCATCTCTAGGTGCTGCTCTGGGGCCCTGGGCTCCTGAATTCTTTGCCCGAATGGCCCTTCAGCTCCTGTCTCTCATCTGAGCCCACCTCTGCCCAGGTGAGCTCCATCCCTGGGTCTGCGGAGGTCAAGGGGTAACTCCCAGTGAGGAGTTCCTGCTCATAGGTGGATGGCCGGGCTGGAGGGGACACACACGGCTGTGAGGAGCCCCCCCCGCCCCAGCAAGCCATGGAGTCAGGAGAGGGGCGTCAAGAAGGGGAGCTTCTTGTCTTCAGCTTCAGAATTGTTCTGGGCAGTTGCAACACCATCATCCTTTGCATTTGGGGTCCAACATTTTCTAGCACATTTTCTCCTCCCAGCTCATGTGTGTGTGTGTGTGTGCGTGCATGCGTGCGTGCATGTGTGTGTGTGTGTTGGGGATGGTTGACAGAGAGGTTAGGAGGTATGCCCCCAGCACCCAACAGAATGTGACCCACCTGTGATGGGAGCCCCAAGGAGCCCCTAGCCCAGGCCAGGTGCGTCTTCTCTTTCCTCCTGATTCCATCCGATGGGAAAGGACTTGCTCTCTCCCCATCTCTGAGAAGGGAGGGCCTGGGGTCTAGGTGGGGGGCGCCGCCAGGGATGCATTTCCAGCCCGCACTTCGCACAGCCCCCTCCCAGGAAGCCGGCTGCCCATGGGAATGAAACACCAAGCAGGTGTCTCCTTCCCTGGCCTCTCCCGAGAGGGTCAGGGCCTGCAGGGAGCTGAAGTCCGCGGGGCAGAGGAACCTGGGCACCTGTTAGCGACAGCTCCCGGGATTTAAAGGGACACGGAATCACTCCTAATACACATCCAGGGCCAGAGCCAGATGTCGCTGATGGCAAAGAGCAGTGTGAGCAGGGGAGGAGCAGCAGCTCCCACAGCTCCCGCTGGCAGAGGAGGGCCTGCCTCCCACACCTTCTCCAGACTCACACATCCTCTTCCTCCTCCTCCCCATCACCTTCTGCCTGACGCTGGGTCCTGCCCCCGGGTCTTTGCAAGGAGCCTACAGGGGAGAGCTAACATCAGCCTCCCCACCACCCTGTGCTGTCAGGGAGTGCCATCCCATTTCACAGATGTGGAAACTGAGGCTCGGGAAGGGCAACCCTTGACCAAAGTTGCACGCTGATTTGGGGCTGAGGGAAAATGCAAATGTGGGCCTCTGACTCCAAGGCCAGTGCTAGTGCCTGCCACAGCTTAGGGCTGCCATTTCTGCCCCTATCCCCAGGGCACAATGTTCTGGGAGGCTGCCCCTCTGCCCCAGCAGCTTTGCCCAAGGAGGATGGGGCCGGGGGTCCTTCCATGTTCAACCCTCTGAGTCCCATCCTCTCTGCAGCCCGGTGGTGCTGGACATACAGGGGGATCATGCTCACCAGGGCCTGTTGGGGACATGGCTGTCAGCTTTGACCTCTGACTCATGGACCTCTGAGGAGGGGCTTCTGCTCCTCGCCATCTCCCCTGGGGGCCCCTGAGGTGCCACCCATGCCACGCGGGCTCCTCTCTGAGGAAGCAGTGCATCGGAGCAGCACTCAGCCCCTGCCACGTTGGAGGGGATTAATTTGCACTGACAGGAGCCTGCGGGCAGCACGGGGGCTCCCGGGCCTCTGGTGAAAACGGGAAGCGCGTGCCCAGAGGAAGGGGGCCGGGCCTTCTCCACGCCTCACACCGTAGGCCCCAAGCCCTTCTGGGGGCCCTGGGCTGAGCGGGCTCTGCGGCCATTAGACCACAACGAGGACCAACCGGACTCACAATGAACCGCTGCTATTTGGACATTAGGGACCAGTGGCTCAGGCACTCCTCACAGTAGGTCTGGAGGGACAGGAGGCGGCTCAGTGGAATTAGGCTCAGAGAGGGGGAGTGACTCGCCTAAAGACACACAGCACGTAGGGAGTTTCATCGGAACCACATCTACGCACACCCACCACTGTGCACATGCCCCCGCTGTCTCTGTCTTAGCCAGGACCACCTATGAGGCTCAAGAGAGGCCAAGGGTGGGGAGGGCTCAGCTCCAGGTCTCAGCCCCAGAGCAGGCCCTGCTTCCTGGGAACAGGACAATAACACCCCCTTTTCCCAATGGGAACAAAGAGGCTCCGAGGAGCGACGAGCATTTGAACCCAGATTCCACAGCCTCGAAATGTCACGCCCCAGAGATTCCTCTCTGGCCGAGAGGCCTCA
>PVJC01011590.1:0-19372 GCA_004026665.1 Murina feae
TAGGGATTTTTGTCTCAGTCACTTTCATCGTATGACTGCACAGCTGACCTCAGATGGGGTTTCCTGGGGAAGAATTTGAAGCAGATCTTAGCAGAGCCTCTGTCTTCCAGGACAAGTGAGGTGGATGGTGAGTACAAAGTTTGGCCAAGAGGAAAACAAAGAAAAACATTTGGAGCAGATTAATTGAAGGCTGAAAAATGGGTCAATGCCTTGGGTGTTGCTTTTGGCATTATTTATTAATAGGGTTTCAGTGTGAAATTGTGGGCTTTCACATAAGCCAGGCAGGGAGAGGGGAATGTTGGTCGCCAGAAATAAAATGTGTTATTGGACACCAGTGATGGAAATGGAAAGTGAAGGGTCTGCTGTTTACTCATTTCTAATGACCCCTGGTTCCTAATTGGCCCCCCGTCAGGGGCCCACACAATTCACAAGACTACTCGTTTGATTTCCGGTGGTATCTGTCAGATCTCTCTCACGGAACTCCACTCTGGGCAACAGGAAATGGGGGAGACAATCTTCAGGCTTTGCAGAACGAGCATCTATTCTTTCTGTGCAGGTTAACTTTGCTGCCACCATGACCTATCACCCTGGTGAATGTCAGCATCCCTTGCGCCAGCCTCACTGGAGGCTCCCAGACTCTGAATTGGCCCAGACTCAGCTTCCTGCTGCTTAATCCTGGGAGCCTTGGCAATGCCAGCCACCCCATGATCCTTAGCCTTCATCTGCACTGTCCCTGCTCTAGGTCAGGCTTTGTCCCTTCTTGCCTGACCAATGCAGCAGCCTTCTTGAGGGTCTCTTTGAGTCTGGGCTGATAGCCAGAGAGCTCTTTCTAAGATGCAAGTCTGGCCCTGTCACTTTCTTCACTACAATACTTTAGTCGTGCCTTGGTGTCCACAGGACAAATATAAACTCCTTGTTACAGCACAGGAAGCCCTCTGTGATCTGGCTCGTGGTTGCCTTTCCAATGCCCTTCTCTGAGTCTTCCACGTCCACCCCACACTGCAGCTCTGTGGAGGGCTCTCCTAGATCCCTGCTATGCAACACGGGGCTGGACTAGGGCCAGATGGGTGAGCACTTGCCACAGGTGCATAATTTAAGGGTGCCCCCTTAAAACTTAAGAACTGAGATAAAAAATAGTTAAAAAAATCAGAATTACTGCAAAAGAATCCATGATGAACAAAATATCAGAATTTTACACAAAGACAGGTTCTGACAGTGTGGTGCTGAGTTATATTAGAGCTGAGGCAATGGAAAAATTTCCATTCTAATATGTGTGTTTATGCATTTTAAAGAGTTCATTTAAATATTGAAAAATAGGAAAGTAGGTGTATTAACACTCACAGCATTATTTTAAATTAAAATATTTTTACCCAAACCAGAATTTATCATACATTCGCTTTTACCAGAAGCAAACACATCAGTGATATTGCCAATTCCAGTGCGGGAAAGGTAGACTTTGTGTCAGGCTCCGCGGCATAGTGCTAATATAATGATGTCCCCTTTTCCTGGAATGTCCCCTCCCATCCAGGCAGCGTGAGCCAGAGGTTAAGAACAAGATCTTGAGACTAGGCCACCTAGATTCTACATCCCGGTTCCACGACTCACTAGCTATGTGATTTGGGGCAATTATTTAACGTCTCTGCACTTCAGTTTCTTTACTTCTAGAAAAGAAGTAATAATAATGGGAATTTTCTATTAGCACTGTTGTGAGAATTAAATGAGATATGCCAGATAAGGCACTTAGAAAAATGTGAGGTTCAGAGTAAGTCCTCAAAAAAAAAACCCAAAAACAAAGAATGAGCTATTATCATCCCCAGGTGCGCTCTTATTCATCTGTCCACTCACCTGTTCATACATTCACCTATCTATCCATTTACCCACATACATATACTAGAGGCCCGGTGCACAAAAATTTGTGCACTTGGGGGGGGTCCCTCAGCCTGTCCTATACTTTCTCGCAGTCTGGGACCCCTCAGGGGATGTCCACCTGCTAGTGTGCCTGGCCAGCCTGGGTGAGGGGCTGATGGCCGTTTCAGGCTACCCACAGCCCCTTCAGAGTTCAGGTCCCTACTGGGGTGCCTGGCTGGAAACAGATATCTGGGATTTATTTAACTCCCATAATTGAAACTTTGTTGCCTTGGTTCCCTGCTTGAAGCCTGGGTTGCCCCTGGCAACCTAAGGTCCCAGCTTGGCAGGTATCTGGGGTTTGTTTATCTTCTATAATTGAAACTTTGTAGCTTTGAGTAGAGCTCAGGGTCCACAGTGCCCTGGTTTCCTCATTGCCCGGGGAAACTCCAGCTCCGTGGCTGCCGCCATCTTAGTTGAGGTAATTTGCATATCTGCTCCTGATTGGCTGGTGGGTGTGGTTCTTGGGCATGGCTTGTGGGTGTAACGGAATGAGGGTTAATTTGCGTATTACTCTTTTATTAGATTAGATTAGTCCACTCTCCATTCACTCACCTATGCACTCATTTATTTACCTATCCACACATCCACTCACCTATCTATTCACTCACACTTGTATTCATTCATCCAATAGATATTTACTGAATGCATACCATGATGCAGGCATCATGCTTAGTGTTGAGGATGGAATGATAAGGGAAACATAAACAGCTCCTGCCCGGAAGGAGCTTACTGGTTTAGGAGGCAGACATTAACACATACAAACGCCAAACTGCCATGAGACAAGGGCTGTGAAGGAGAAGATACCTGTGCTATGAAAAACTACTATGGGAGACAAACCTAGTCGGGGAGGCAAGGAGAGGTCTCAGCTTGAGCTAAAGGATGAATCACAGTGGACTTGGTGAAAGCAGAGAAGGAAGAGGCTTTCGTGCTGGAGGAGGAATGCTAAGAACACAGAACAAAAGGCACTGGTATGGATGGAGTACAGCATCCAAGAGGAAGTTACACAGCTAGAGGCCATCCATTCAGGGCCAGTTTTAGTCTTTTTACTGAAAACAAAGCATTTCAGGGAGGGAGTGAATGATCAGATTTGCTATTTGTAAAGATGGGTGGGGAAGGGGCAGAGGTGAGGTGGGGAGACCATAGAGGAGGCAGTGTAATTGTCCAGTAGGGGGAATAGATACCTGATGTCTCTGGGCTAGTGAAGGAGTGAATGAAGTGTCTAGAAGACCGCACAGGTCCTGGGTCTGTTTGCTCTCATATCTGTCCTCTGGTCTACTCTGTGGGACCCCTGAAGGCAGCATTTCCCAGCCCATGAGGGAGGCACAGGCAGAAAAATGGGGAGCTGGGTAGATGGGAGACACCAGGATATTTCTTTCCACCTGCTCTGCTTTGCATAGTCTCCAGTAGCAGCTGTACTTCCTTTGTAGATCCAGCTTCTTTAAGGAGACAATAGATTCCCCTGGTCCTGTGTCCTCTCTGTCCCTGTGGCCTGGGGAGGTTGTGGCTTCCTGTCCTGCTTAGCTTCTCAGCTTTCCCATCAGCCGTGTAGCCAAGTCTCTGCGTCAGTCCCTCTGCTTTTAACAGTTAAGTAGGTGTTCTTTCCTGGCTGGATCCTGATTAATACAAGACAGACTTGTGGATTTGCTTCTCTGCTCAGGAGGCCTTCTGGGGAACTTGTCACATACAAACAAAGAAGAAACGCCTTTGGATAAAAATGGAAGGAGGTGCCATTTGCATCTAAAAGAACCTAGTGCTATTTTTCTAAGAAATAAAAGTGTAGGTAACTGAGCTGGGGAAAGAGAATAGGATGAGGTTTGGGGGAAAAAGTAATCCTATATAATAAAAGGGTAATATGCAAATTGACCCTAACAGCAGAATGACTGGGAATGATGGTCACTGTGACACACACTGACCACCAGGGGCAGATGCTCAATGCAGTGGGCTCCCATAGGGGGAGCTCTGCTCAGACACAAGCCAGACTATTGCCTGCCAGCACAGCGGTGGTGGCGGGAGCCTCTCCCACCTCCTCAGCAGCACTAAGGATGTCCAACTGCAGCTTAAGCCTGCTCCCTGTTGGCAAGTGGACATCCCCTGAGGGCTCCCGGGCTGCCAGAGGGATGTCTGGCTGCCAGTTTAGGCCCAATCCCCCGGGGAGTGGGCCTAAACCAGCAGGTGGACACCTCCCGAGGGGTCCCAGACTGTGATAGAGCACAGGCCGGGCTGAGGGACTGCCCCCCCCCCACCCCTGAGTGCACACATTTTTGTGCACCAGGCCTCTAGTCATTATAATAATAACAACTTCCAAATATGAGACCCTTAGTATGTGCTGGGTCCCTTGCATACATTCTTATTAACCACATAAATGAACAAGTAGAACAGAAATAGACCCACAGATACGGAGAGCAGACTAATGACTGCCAGATGGGAATGGGGCTGGTGAAAAGGGTGAAGGGATTAAGAAGCATAGGGAATATACAGCATAGGGAATATAGTCAATATTGTAATAACTATGAATGGTGTCAGATGGGTATGAGATTTATTAGGCTGATCACTTAGTGAGATATGATGTCTAATCACTGGGGTGAACACCTAATACCAATTTAATATTTGATGTCATCTGTAATTAAGAAATAAAAAATATTTTTAAAAAGAAGTGGTTTTGGCTTCACTTGACAGATGAACAGAGGGACACTAGTACATGGCAGAGCTGAAATCTGAGTCCTTGGTCTCACTCCCTCCAAAGCCCGTGGCCACCTGTGCAGCATGCTGAAAGAGAAGAATCCTCACAGAGAAACAGTAGTATGTGCATTATTTATATACATCACTCCACCAATCTGTGCTCATCACTTCTTTCATTTCCGACTCTCTGTGGGCCTGAAACTCTCTCAGGACTGAGTCATGGGTTTATACTGTCACCATAGGTTTGCTCCCATCTTTCCATTACCTCCAATTACCCTCCACACCCCTGCCAGATTTGTTTATAAAACACAGCTCAGACCTTATCCTTGTAGGATGCAAACTCTCCAGTGGTTCCCTATTGGCTGCGAGGAGGACTGGTTGATTTTTTTTCTCCTACTTGAAACATTTTCCCTCCATGGTGTTCAGAACACACATTCTCCTAGATTTCCTCCTATTTCAGCAACTGCCCTTTCTCAGTCCTTTACCGGCTCCTCTCCACCTCTCAGACTCAGTTCTGGTGCCTCTTCTCTCCTATTAGCTACCCATGCTCACACCTGTGGTGGTCTCATCCTTTATCATGTCCTAAAACATCATATACTTGCTAAGTATTTCTCAATTTATATTTCTAGCTCAGAACCCTTCCCTCATCCTAAACTTACGCATTCAAGTTTCTTGGGGTGAAAGGAATGAGCTGGGTAAATATAGTCTGTTGTATAGCTCTTTGCAAAATGCCAAATATAGTGGATTGCATTTTCCGAGGATGGCTGTAACAATATCCTCATGTCTCCTTATGATGTGTCATTGACACTCCTTCCTTGTGGAGTCCACATCCTTTCCCCTTGAACCTGGGCAGGCCTTTGGGATCGTCTCACTTGAAAGTATGGCTGACCTGACGCTATGTGATTTCTAAGGCTCGAAGATACATATGCCGTGCACTTCTGCCCTCTGCTCTTGAGATGCGCTTGGAACCCAGCCATCATGCTGAGAGGGAACCTAAATGAGCTCACGTGGAGAGGCCATGTGGAGAGGCCACATGGAGGTGTTCTGGCCAACAGCTCAGCAAAGTCTGGCTGACAGCCTGCTTCCACCACTCCACATGTGAGTGAAGACACCTCTATATTCTGGATGACTCCAGGACCCAGCCATCATGTATTCCAGCCGATGAGTCTTCCCAGCAGAGACCTCGGTTATGGGAGAAGAGAAAATTGTCCCCACTGTGTGTGCCCTGACCGAATTTCTAACCCAGAGCACAATGAAATGGGTCTTCAATTCCAAGTCATAGGGAGTGTGGTGTACAGTAGCAGCAGCAGCTGGAGCACCAGATCCACCTGGGTCCACGGCTGCCCTCCAGTCTCAGGCTCAGTGAGGCTGGCCCCTTCTCTGCATCTCCCTTTCCTTGGGTTTACTTCAGATATGATCTTCCTCATTGTGTCTTCTTGTAGTGACTTACCTCCTCCCCCAACCTCCTTACTTAGGCCAACCAGAAGGCCAGACCAAACCCCATGTACCCATTCTCTTAATCTTTCAACCTGGAGAACTTCTACTCAATGACTAATCTAACAGTTTCCTCCTTGTCAAGAAGGTTCTAGAAGGCTCTAGTCTCAAATGCCCATAGTGTAGTCAGAGCTGGGGTATGGTGGGTGCTGGAGACCTTATGTCCATTTCTGGGGCAACTGTTACCTGGACCTGGATAATTGTTGCCTCCTTGGATTGTGGACTCAGTGTGGCTAAACCTTCTGATTTTCATAGACAAGTCTTAGCTTTTATGTGAAGTCTCCTGATTTTAAAATCTTTAAGTAGGTTATACAAGCTGACTTGCCTTTAGAGGCCACCAATTTGAGGTTCCTGCCCTAAATGATTAGCCACCTCCCACCATAGCACATGTCACACAATGTTTCTAGAAAGCCCTCCAGACTATGTAGAAATAATCTATATATAAAAGCCTAAGCAACCGTTATGATCTACTGACTGAACGACTGGTTGACCAGTCACTATGATGCGCATTGGCCAGAGTGCAAACGCTCAACACAGGAGCTGTCCCCTGATGGTCAGTGCACTTATACAGCCAACCTCCTGTGGTCCCTTCCCCTGGCTGGCCAGCCCAGATTGGCCCTGATCAGGACTAGGTGAGACAGCCCTAATTGGCCTGATGGCTTGTCAGGCCAAGGGACCCCACCCATGCACAAATTTGTGCACTGGGTCTCTAGTTTTAAAGTAATGACCTCAAAGCCATGAACTCCCTGAGGGCAAGGGTAACCCTGGTTCTTGCCATTTCTGTAAGCCCAGTGATGCACAGAGGGCCCAATGAGTGGCAATCTCAGGAGACCATTTGGTCAGTCAGCACCATGATCTCCACAGCCCTGTTGTCAGGAACCGGGGTTCAGATGCTGACCTTCACTGTCTTCCTCACAGTGGCAGCCTGAATGGCTCCGAGTCCTGCCCCCTTTCTGATTCTGTTGCCCCTCTCATTTCATTCTGCAGGCCACTCTTCTCTGAAGCAGCTCTGTACACTCTGAAAGCTGCCCTCCTTCTGCAACCCCTCCTCCTGTACCCCCTCCTCCCACACCTCTTCCACACTCCTGCTTGGCATCTTGGAGCCTGAGACAGTCAAAAGCCCTTCTGGCTCTAGTGTGTAAGTCTGCTCTGAGATGAGTGCCTCTCCAGGCCTGTTGTTTTAGCTGAAGCAGGACACTCATAGCTGATTATCACATTCCTGCTGTGCTCATGTGCAGTAAAGAGCCCCAGTGTAGACTGTCCAGCACTGGGAAAATTAGTGTTTCAGAAGAGGCTGTCAACTGCATTATGGATACATTGTCATCAGGGTGTTCCAATGTTCTCCAGAGGAGCTAACGTTGCTGACAAGATACATCGGACTGCCATTCACTTCCACGCATCCAGATAAAAGGTGGCACATCCTGACGTGGGCACATCATCTGGTGATGGCAAAACATTATCTTTTCTCTGTGAATAATAGAAGACACTGGGCTCGCTCATAATCTTTCAAAGACTGTAGCCATAGTAACATGTGTTTTGCCCGTTAATATGAGATTCCCCCCTCTTCAAGACAACAGCCTATTTCCTACAATGGGCTATCCCCTCACCAGTACAATATCCATTAGATTTGCAACTCGGCAGAAAAGAGATAATAAAAAATTGTCCTTGCTTCTTGTTGAGATTCTTGGCTATTATCCCTGTGGGGTGACATAAAAGCCAGATTCCTTTTGGCTCCAGATTGTGGTTTAGAACAAAAGAGAAAAGTGTTGATTGAAAGTATCACCAGTCATTGACACATTTTGGGAGGTGTTTGCCGTAGTCCACAGGAAAAACTCAGGTTTTAGGAGACTTAACCAAAACGGAGGAGAGATTCCAGATGTCTCTACACCCTGGGGTGTCCTTGCCTCTAGCATCCAGGTGGCCCTTCTGTGCAGTTGTGGGGGAAGAGAAGGGGTGATTCACAAATGTAGGGCATAGTTTCTCTTTCTGTAATTGACACATTTCACCAGGGGAATGGGGAGTTTGGAAATTCGGGGTCAGAATGATTGAAGGAAGTGGGGTCCTTTGTCTTGGAAAGAGCAACAGGTGGGTCTGAGGAGACATAATGACTAATTTATTTTCTTTTTTGGTGCGGCTTTATTGAAATATAATTGACAAATAGAGTTATAAGATTTTTAAAGTGCACACCGCGATGATGTGATGCATGTCTACATGGTGAAAGGATTCCTCCCATCGAGTTAATTAGTGGTGATGGCTCATTACAAATACCTGAGAGGCTGTCTTGGGGCAGAGGGAGTTGAGCTGTTTTGTGTGGCCCTGGAGGAATGACTAGGTACCTATGGACAAGAGGATACCACAGGGAGGCATATTTCCGTCTGAGGAAGAGCTTTCTCCTTGTTGTTGCTGTCCAGACAAGGAGATGGGATGCCTGAGCAGTTGTGGTACCTTGGGTTAGGCTTCCTGGGACACAACTATGAGATGTATTTATGGATGCACATGTTTAAAAGGGAGGTCCTTGTGATCAGTACCTGGGGGAGGGTGATGGAAGCCTGATTGGGCAGAGGGAGGAGTTGAGCTGTGAGGGAGGCAACAGGGGCTTTAGCTTATCCCACAGGGAGTCCTGGAGCAGAAATGGCCCTTTAGTGCCATCCTGAATTGAGGCAAGACAGCCAGCCCTTTGGAATCTTGCACTGATGAGTCACTGCACTCAGGTGTCTCCCAGGGAGGGGATGACCTTGGATGAGGCTGATCACCTCAGTTGAGTGAAATTCCAGGAGAAACAGTTCAGCTGAATCATGAGCTGCCTACATTCTGGGAAGCTGGAGGGATAAACCTTGGGCCTTGAAGAGGGAACTGGGCAGTGCACCACAGCATCAACTAGAGATGGCAACTTGATGGGGATGTTGTGACCTCTCCATCACATGACTTTTAGGGATCTTTTCAGCCTTCACATTCTATCTTATTTAATAAAAGAGTAATATTGAAATTGACCATTTCTCCGGGATGCCTAGGCCATGCCCACCAGCCAATCAGAGCGGCTGTTTGCAAATTAACCCAGCCAAGGTGGAGGATGGCAGTCACAGAGCTAGAGTAAACAGCAGGCTTCCATTGCACCAGGAGTAAACTGTCTGTCTAGGCCGGCTGGGCCTCTCTCTGCTCACGGCAACATAGTTGCAATTATAGAAGCCACGGAGCTGAAGCAAACAGAAGGCTTCCATTGCACCAGTGATGGAGGAAACTTCCTGCCTAGGCAGGCTGGGCCTCTACTAAGGCAACATAGTTGCAATTATAGAAGCCATGGAGCTGAAGCAAACAGGAGCTTCGTTACCTGCCTAGGCCTCAGCTTAAAGCAACAGTGTTTCAATTATAGAAGATAAATAAACCCCAGAAACCTGCTTCCAGCCAGCCTTGCTGGGACGTTGGGTCAATGAAAGCTGTGGGCAGCCTGAAAGCTTGAAAACGCCCCTTAGCTCCTCACCCAGGCTGGCCAGGTACCCCAGTAGAGACTCGAACCCTTAAGGGACTGTGGGCAGCCTGAAAACAGCCCTCAGACCCTCACCCAGGCTGGCCACACCTCAATGGAATGAGGGTCCACACTGGGGGGCTTGGCCAGCCTGCAAACAGCCATCAGCCAGTCTGACCAGGCACGCCAGCAGGTGGACATCCCCTGAGGGGTCCCAGATTGCGAGAGGGCACAGGCCGGGCTGAGGGACACCCTGAGTGCACAAATTTTTGTGCACCGGGCCCCTAGTAATAATATAAGGCCTATAGAAGATCCCATTTATTCTCCATGGGGCCTCCAGCATGGATCCTGGCTGGAGATGAAAAGTACGTTTGCATAGCTTCTAGCTTAAAGCTCTTGGCTTTTGGACAGCATCTGCTCTGTAGTCTTTGGTTCCAGAAATAACAGTTCATTCATTTCACTTTCATCTAAATAATATAAATCAAGTGCCTTCCTCTGGGAGCTAGAAACACAAGTATGAAACAAGTCTTACCCCTGATGTGGTTATATTCTAATGGGAGAAACAGAAAGCAAGAAATAAAATAACCCTGGGCAGGAGACATAGAATGATTGTGCACACTTACTCCAAGAGGGAAGTAGTGAACTGGAACTTTGAGTAGTGATATTGGGATAATCTGAATGCTATAAAGGAGCTGTGTCTATGAAGATCTGGGGAACGGAGGTCCATGCAAGAGGAATAGCAAGTTCAAAGGTCTTGAGGCAGCAACAACCTTGGTGTTTTCAAGAAGACTGGTTTGGCTGAGTAGGGGGAGGTGAGACTGCTATTTTCTGCAGGCAAGCTGCTTCATAGTTGCATTTGGGCATGCAGAAAGCATTTTCAATGTTGTTAGTAAAAAACCATGCATGAGTCTCATAAGAGAAGACATCAGTTCTAGTGCAGAGTACTGATGTGAGACTGTCTGTGGAAATGGACATGGTTTGTTGCCTCATCTGAGAAGTTGGGATGTTTGCAATTTTCACCTTGTAGGATTGTTGTGAGGATCAAAGGCTGTGTTGCATGGAAGAACTTAACCAAGCATCTGGCTCAAAGTAAGTACTCAAATGCGGGCTCTCCTTTGTGTTTGATTCAGAAAGCTGAAGAGCTGGCCCTTAAACCCAAGATTTTAAATTCTATTCAAGTCTTTTCTCTAGGAGATTCTCATTCTCTCTCTCTCTCTCTCTCTCTCTCTCTCTCTCTCTCTCTCTCTCTCTCTCTCTCTCTCCTGACTCCCAGTCTTAATCTTTGTCTCTCTTAGTCTTTACCTCTCTCTCTCTTTTTTCTGTGCATGTCTCTTGATCCATCTTTATGACTCTTGTACTCTATTTCCACTTGTCTGTCCATCTTTGTCTGTCCATCTTTGTCCCTTACACTGTTTTCTTTTTGGCCTTTTTATGTGTCTCGTTCTCTTTGTCCTTTTTCCCCCACCACCATTTTGCTTCTGTTTCTCTCTGCTTTCTTTTTGTCAGACTCAGAGCCCAGCTGAGCTCCTGCAGGCACAGGAGCAGGCAGTCCTCCATGGTGCTGACGAGGAGGGTAGAGTTCAGGCCTCCATCCCTCATTAGGGAAACAAAGATGGATGGCTGTGGTTTTCCTTGAGCAGCCAATCAGCAGGGACTCTCCAGCTGGTGGTACGAGGAGAGGAACTCCCCTTAATGGGACCAGATTCCCTACAGCACACTAGACCGGCTTTGGTCATAAGAGCAGCTGCCTTTCTGCCCCCTTCCCATGCACACACTTAATCGTGCCTCAGTCTTGCCTTGTGCATGCCCATACAGCCTCCATGGGGGTGGGGTGGCATGGGTAGAGGCGGGTGGCTGGAGCAGCAGGTTCTTGCTGGCTTCTGAGCTGCAGTGAAGCAGATTGGAAGCGGATTTATTTTTCCTGCTCTAGTGGTGCATCGCAGCTCCCTGGCGAGGGAGCCAGGGCTTGCCTTCTGGAAACACAGACAGTTTCTCCATGGAAACCCCTGTCAAGGAGAATGGTGGCAAAAAGCTGTGCCATTTCACCCCTCAAAGAAGCTTTCTTTAATGTTACCTAAAGTGAATGAAATGATGAGGGCCTTGGGATTTCATCTCTGCTGATCCCTTTCAGCAGGGGATGGGTTGGGGGAAGGGCTCAGGACTGGGGGAAGAAGGAAATGTGATTCAGGAACTTAAAGCAGTAATGCACAGATTTCAGTCCTAGCCCATCACTAACTCTGCATGATCCTAGGCCAAGGATTGATCCATTTCCCCATCTGAAACTGGGGGCAAAAATATCCACTTCAGCTTTCTCATTGAGTTCCTCTGAGGATCAAACAGAAAACAGGATAGGGAATTTGGAAACTAAGAAGTTGAAAACAAAGAAACACCTCGATAGCTCATAGTTTTGAGCGCTTTCTAAGGCGAGACATGCTAAGTACTTTACATACATTATCTCACGTGATCTTTAACATTTTAATGAGGTAGTTACTATATGGTTCCATTTAAGGAATGAGGAAATTGAGGCCCATGAGGAGTTGTGTCCTCCCCAAAGTCACAAAGCTACTGAGAGAGACAGAGAGAGATATAGATAGAGCTAGAGCGAGAGCGAGAGCGAGAGAGAGAGAGAGAGAGAGAGATGACAAATGAACTCAGGTCTGTTTGACGTTCTTGCATCCTTCCCACATCCCTGTCTTGGAGGATAAGCTGCACCTGAAGGTTCTGCAGCTCCTTGGCCCTGATGGACTAACCCAGGCAGATGGCAGGGTTTGAGTTGGCAGATCCAATCTGAGATGTCCATTCAGCTGACCTTGGACACACCAGAGGGCACTTGGAGGAAGAGGGTGTGGAGTTTCTTACCTCAGGGAGGGCACCATCTGCTCTGTGCACTTTCAGATCAGTTACCTTCAGAATCTGAATTTCACTGACACTTTTGGGCAGCAGCGGTTAAGGGGATCAGCTGTCTGCTGCCTTATTGGTCCAGAGGGAGCAGAGATGTGCCCGACAGAAGAATATCTCAGAGTCTAGGAGGCACCTCTCCTTGGCAACAGGGGCCCAGTCTGAGGATTCTTCAAATAGCGAGAGCTCTTCTTCCTTCCATCTGCAGCCTCGCTTTCCCGCTCCAAGCCACAGCCATCAACGGGTGGCACTTGCTTCTAGTTTGAAGAAACCAAATATGCTTTTGAAATATCAGGTTCAAAATTCTAAGCAAGCCTTTCTGGATTAGACATATACATGGGAACTAGAGGGGGCTAATCGGGAGGATTCTAGGTGAGTTGAGTGTGTACAACAAGGACATCTAGTTTTATAAGAGTGGGTATGAATATGGTCACATTTCATATTTTCAAATCAAAATGGGCTTAGCAGCCCTCCTTCACACTTGCCACATTAAAAAAAATTTTCAGCAAATCTGGAGCTTTCAGATGATACAAAAAAAAAAAACACACAACAACAACCCACAAAACAACCTTCAAGGTGTACTTCATCCAAAATGGTCAGTCTGGTGTCCACTTGCTTGTGCTGGTAGAGCTGGGAAATCTGGCCAGTCCACCAGCAGGCAGGCTGAGCTTCAGCTGCCGTTGATGCCGGTGTTGCCACAAGGACGTTTGTTGAAAACTGGTCCAGTACAAAGTGATGTTCTCCTGCCCGTGCCAGTGACGCTGCATTTGCCCGTTGGGGTCTTTGCACTGCAGATGGTGATCTTCTTTCTTCAGTGTCACCCTGGGCTCTGGGTGCTCCACGCTGGAACTCCTGAGCCAGCAGTTCCCTGGGTCACCTTTGTGTCCCCAGCTACACTGCTGTCACATGGCCGCAGGCATGGGATTCTGCCACGCCTGGTGCAAGACCAGCTCTCTCTCTCACATTACCGTGGGTCGCCTCTCCCGGCTGTCCTTTCCCTTAGGGAGGCTCTCAACCCCACAGTGTCATTTCTGCTGTTGATCTCAGTCAGGAGCATTGAAATACATCAGAGATTCCAACAGGTTTGAATCTCAGAATGGAAGAGGGCAACAGGGGTATACTTGCTGAGAAGTTGTCTTAGGAGACAACCTCCAAGATCCTTTCTTGCTTGCCCCGTGGTATTGGATGCAGCAGCCAATACTTAGGCCGGAAAAACGCCCAGTTGCAGCCCCTCTCTACCAGGCAGCAGGCGCTTTCAGATCAATGACTTTCAGAAGCTGTGAATTTCACTGACACCTTGGCAGCAGAGGTTAAGGGGGTCAGGTGTCAGCTGCCTTATTTTCCAGATGCAGAGAAGGAGCTGCAACGTTTACATTCCACTCCCCAGAGATGTCTGAATTCTGCCTAACCAGGCGGCCCATGGCACTGAGACAAAAAGGAAGAAGAAGCTCACACCCTCCAAGCCTCCACTTCCTGCTCTGCCAGGTTCCTGAGCCTGGGGCCTGCGTCTTCGTTTAAGCCTTGGACTTGGTGTCTGCTCCAAGTTCAGCTTAGTCCCTGGCCCCCTTCCCAGAAGGAAGCCTTGCCTTGCTCTGGCCTGTTTCCCGTCTGATTGGCCCTGGTCTTGGTGGTGGTGGTAGTGGTGGGAGTGTTCTATTTGTTTTTCCTTTTTAAAATCTGTAATCAATCTTTTATTTTGGAGAAATTATAGGTTTACATAAAAGTTGCAAAGGTAATACAGAGAGTTCCTGTATCCCCTTCCCTCAAGCCCTCTGATAATTACATGTTACATAGCTGGGTTCTTTTGTCAAAATTAAGAAATTAACATTGGCACAACACGATGAACTGAACTGTAGACTTCATTGGAACTTCAACAGTTTTTCTACTAATGCCTTTCTTGTTTTGTTTCAGAATCCGTCCCAGGGTACCGCACTGTATTTAGGAAAAGCATTTGCTTTTATTACTGTGTCTCCAGAGTCCAGCCTAAGGCTTGGCACGGAACAAGCAGTGTGTGTGTGTGTGTGTGTGTCTGTGTGTGTATGAATGAATGAGTGAATGCATGAGAGACCAAGTGCTAACCAAGAACAGCCCTTTCTCCCTGATTAGTCACTACTAAGATGTGCCTGGTGTCCCCCACACATGACAGGAGACCCCAGTGGTTTACTAAGGTCCAACCACCTGAGGCCTGGTCAACTCCGCTGCTTGTGACAGCCCTTCAGTGCTTGTCTTAGGTCACCCTGTCCCTATCACCTTGGCTGCTCTGCCAGGCTGGGATAATAGCCCAAGACCCGATTCTGCATGCTTCCATCCCATGCCTGGATGGAGAGTGTATGTATTTAAGTGGCTGTGTGGGTGCATTTGATATAGGAGCAGCTTGGGAGACGGTACATCCACACAACATTGAGAAGTGGTCACAGACCCCTGGAACTTGCTGCAGGGGTGGCCAACATCCACTCACTCCCATGAATTCCCTTGAATTCTGTATCAGCCATGGGTCAAACAAGTAGAAACATGAGTTTATGGAATAAGGGATACATTAGAAGAAGTAGACGAGGTGATTGCGGGAGGTGAAGACCTCCGTGTAAGGTTGTTGCTTCCGTGTCTGGCATTGAGTCTGAAGTCATGCTAATTTAGCAGGGCCAGCTGGTGAAAAGGAAGCTGGATGTGCACTTGAGAAGAGCAAAGATGAGCTGGAAGCCATGAAGACCACGAGAACCAGTGGTTGGGGGGCTGGCTCAGATCCACCTGTGGGGGCTGGTTATCAAAATTTCAGGAGTTTTGTAATCCAGTTGTTAAACACAGTCATGCTTAACAATGGAATTATATAAATTTACAATGGAATAAATTACATTAAAAACTAAGGTGATAAATACTCAAAATTCAGTACTTTCTAATTATTTTGCTGTCTTTTTATTACCTGCTCTTGAGGTTATTTATGGCCATTATACCTGAACGACAGAAATATTATTTAATGGCGTGCGACTGCGCACCTGCTCTCAGCCTCATGCTCAGTGATGCAATGTTGGTAGCTCTAAATTAGCTCTAGTGGGAGTATTTCTACGATAGACATCGATCCATTCTACAAATCAGTCTTTGACTTATTATTTTGCTGATTGTCTAGACTTGAGAAGGTGATGGAGAAAACATTAATAAAGTAAATTAAACTTTAAAAGTGTGTAATATTTGTAGCAGTGACATGGTGAAGAAAGAAAACAGTCTTTTGGTATTCAAAACTGTTTCTCGGTGTATCCAAGAAGTAGCTTACAACGATGATAAATAAAATTCTAACACACATCTTCCCTGTTTCACTTTTGTCTTACGTGTTATCATAAGCAAGAACATCAGCCAACGTTCATGTTGGAGCTGCACCCGCAGAGCTCGCTTGTCAAACACTTACCAGCACATTATCGACTGTGTCTGCTTCCCATGGCCTCCTTCCGATCTTGATGACACCGGTGACTTGGAGGAGAAGCTGGCATCCTTGATTGCAGAGTGGAACATATACCTGGCCCAGGACTTGAGAAAAATGAAAGGAAGAGACCCATTCGGAGCTGGAGGCTAAGCCAGGTGTTTCCCCACACCTGCCAGGTGGGACCGCACTGGCGCCTCTCAGTGACCTTCTGCGAGGAATGGCTTGTGCTGTATTTCTGCTTCTCCAACCTTGTGCACATTTCTCCTGGGGCCACCCTGCACCTGGCAGCATGCAGGACAGGGAATCCCGAGAACGTAGCTCGAGCTGAGCTAAGTTAACATAGTCCCACACCTTCCCTGCCTCCAAGACGTGACGTGAGGCAGAGGTGTGGACATCATTGGGTGACACAGCTCGATGTTGTTTGTGTGTAGGGGGTGCATTCGCACACCCCACAGCCGGGATCAGGGCTGTGTGGAGTGGCCTGCTGTGCCAGCACTCTGCCGTTACTGTCCAGCCAGGACCTGGGGCGGGCCATATGGGGACCCAGGCTTCTGTAGGAACCAGTGGAACAACTCGCATTAGAGACATATAAATATTAGGCGTTTGACGAGCACCCTGTGTTGATTGCCATGCTAGGGATGACCAAGTGTCTCAGCTGAGGGGGTGTAAGGGAGAAACCACAAACTTCCTTCATGGAGAACATGGGATGAGTGAGTGCAGGCCCCCTTCATGCACCAGCTGAGTTCCATCATCAGGGACGAGGCAGGGGGCTCACAGAAGTACCTGGACACTCTGGCCTTGGGAGCAGGTGCCTTGAATTTTCCTCACTGGCTAGCTTTCAGACTGTTTGCCAGCACCCGTCAAGGTTTCTGTGGGCCTCACCTGCTTTGCCAAGCTTTGCCTTGCCTGGCTGTCAAGGGCCAGGTCTTCCTTTGTTTGGCTGTGAGCATAGTCAGATGGGCCAATGTCTGCTCTGGCATCGGAACTGGGAGCTGCGCGGAGAGGCTTCAGGCAAGCACGACCTTGACCAGCTGGTGTCGGAGCCAGCCTAGCAAAGGGAGGGTGAGATAGTTCCCAGGGACTGGGCCCTGGAAAGGCCTGAAAGGGGACAGGTGGGGTTGGTTCAGCCAACCAATGTGATCATGTCCTGGATGTGCCTCACTTTACTCCTCATTGAATGTGATCTAGAACTCCCCCTGGTGCTCCGTGAGACCCTGTGTCCCACAGCCAGTGGTGATTGAACTCAGGCCCTTGCCACTTGCCCCAGGGTAGGTATTTCTTCACAGCATGACCACATGAGCCGGTGAAAGCAGGGCTGCTGGAGGTGTGGGCAGAGGTGCTGCCTGCTGCCTCCAAGCTCAGCCCTCGTAGACCCAGTGCTCCTGCATCTGCCACCTGCCCATGACCCATGGCCCTGCATGACTTGGCTTCCAACCTGCTGTCATCCTCTTGGCTTGGGGTTCCAGCAATGATCTTTCCCTAATGGGCTTTGGGCTGGGAGTCCGGAGCCTGCTACGTGAGCTAACCGTCTGCACTCTGGGCCAGGTCACCAGCACTTGGTCCTGCTTGGCTGTGTGTACTTTAAGGATGATCCTTAGGACACAGACTTTTCTGACCTTCCTGGTGCTGCCGACTGACCAAGCTGGCCTTCTCATGGGGTAGACAGGGACTTATTTCTCCCACAAGGCTGGGGGAAAGTATTGGGGGGGGTGCCCTTCAGGAAGGCAAAGAACAGTCTCATTTGGGCTGAAATTCTGTCTCCTTCTTTCCTTCACTCCTGTCATCTCTTGCCTTCTTCATGATGCAAAGGTATTGGCAGGAGATGGTGTTCTTGCTGGAGGACCCAGGGACTTCATTCACTCACGTGTCTGGTGGTTGCTGCTGCCTGTTGGCTGGGGGATGCGTTTCCTTTCCAGGCGGTCCACACCGGCTAGTGTGAGCTCCTCACAGTATGACGGCTGGCTTCTCCAGAGCGAGCATTCCCCAAGCAGTGTGCACTGTGATCAGTGGGAGCTCTGTCCTTCTGACCCAGCCTCGGAAGTCATGCGACATCACCCCCACAGAACTCTTCTGGTTGGAGCAGTCCCAACCTGGCCAGCTTTAAGGGGGTGGGGGATAGGACTGTTGAAGTCACGTGGCATGAGGGACATGTGAGATGAGGGACATTGGTGCATTATTTCGAAAAATGCCACCTGCCACAGAGGTAAGATAACTCTTTTTAAAGCAGCTGGGAGTTTGATACCGAAACCTCGATGCAGAATTCCAGTGAGCTGGCGGCTCCCTGTCGATGGCTCTTCCTCCTAAGCTACTTAGGTCTGATTGGCCTCAGACCCAAGGCCAGGAGCGTCACGCGGCCTGTTTTATCCCTTAATGCTTAAGCCCAAATCTTAAGTCGTGTTGCTGTGATGCAAGGAAAAGTATTTCCTCTAAGTTCAAGGGCATAAAGACTCCAGGCTGTCCTCCCCTTGCCCTTTGAGGCCTGGACAGTAGCCCTGGGCCTGACTGCATGTGTTTCTCAGGATTCTCTGGAGAAACAGAACCATGAGAATGTGTATGTGCATATATATATATATATATATATATATATATATATATATACACACACACACAAAATTACAAATAATAATTATAAGAATGATTAATAGTAATTATTGTCATAACAAATGGACTCATGTGTTAATGGAGGCTGACAATTCTCTTGATGTGCAGGGAGAGTCGGGAAGCTGGGGACCAGGATTGCTGATGGTTTAGCTTCAATCTGAGTCTGAAGGCCCAAGACCCAGGGGAACTGATGTTTCAGTTGGAATCTGAAGGAAGAAGGAAAACGCCCAGTGTGAAGGCCATCAGGCAGGAGGAATTCTCTCTCGCTCCGGGGAGACTCAGCCCTTTTTTTCTACTCAGGACTGATTGAGTGGACAAGACCCACCGACGCCAGGGAGGGCAATCTGCTGGATTCAGTCCTTTGACTTATATGCCCATCTCACCCCAAACACCCTCAGACACACCCAGAGTAATGTCTGACCAAACATCTGGGCACCCCATGAACTTACTCATCGCACTTCCAGGCAGGAGAGAGGGTTTAAGGAGCAGAAGCAAGTTGGACAACTTGCTTTCCCCCCTGTGCCCCCAAAGGATTTATTAAACATTCATACCCACTAAAATTATATGCTGCATCTACTAGGTGAAAATCAGTTAGTCAACTGATTGGGGGTTAATCGTTCACATAGTTGATATTACGACATAGCAACAATACAACTAACTTGGTACCACCCTCCTCTCTTCTAGCGCTGGTCGGGGACTGGTAGATCGATCACTTTCTTTGTACTAAGAGAGCCCTTTCTCAAAGACAGAGACTGGGAGGCTCCGAATGTCTGTGGCTCTCCTGATGGGGTCCAACATGAACATGTCACACACAGACTCCTTCAGAAGACCCCTGCCGAGACAGGAGATAATGACCTTCATTGTTGAGGTATTAACCATTCCTGAGGGTGGACCATCTTGGCATGAACTCATTCTGT
>PVJC01011590.1:19472-41344 GCA_004026665.1 Murina feae
CTGCTCATCCAGCCCTTTGGCATAGAGCCCCTCCCTCGATCCTCAGACACTTGTCTAACCACTCACCAGTGTTCCTCCACTTCCCTGGGCTCCCCCACCCACTCCACTCTGCTCTCAGGTCCAACAGGATAACCAGTTCCCTTGGCCTAGAAAGTCCTTGCCGCTCGCTCTGTCCTCTCATTTCCCCCATCCAGCGCCAGCACCGCCTCCTCTATAACCCCTCCGGTTCACAGCCAAACAATCGCCCTTTCTGTTTCCCTCCCACATGTTGTCTTGTGCCTTTACTCAATACTGTTGATGACGTGTTTGTTGATGGCAATAGCCACTATTCGCAGGGAACCCAGCCTGTGGCAGGCACCGTGCCAAGCCCTTGATGGGAATTATCTCCATTTAATCCCTTCACAAACCCTGGAAGCAGGTGTTCTGATCCCTTTTCACAGATAAGGAAATGGAAGCTCAGACAAGTTCAGCGTGATGTCCCCAAGGTCACACAGCTAGTAAGTGGCAGAGCTGCAATCTGAACTGAGGCTGCTGTTAACTACATACAGCCTGCCTATTTTTATTTATTTTTGTTAATCCTCACCCGAGGATATTTTTTCCATTGATTTTTTTTTTTTTTTTTTGAGGAGAGTGGAAGGGAGGAGGAGAGACACAGAGAATGAAACACTGGTGTGAGAGACACACGTCCACTAGTTGCCTCCCACAGGAGCCCTGGTCGGGGCTGGGGCTTGAGCCTGCGACCTAGGTATGTGACCGTGACCAGAATCGAACCCTCGCCCTTTCAGTCCACAGGCCGACATTCTAACCACTGAACCAAATTGGCTAGGGCCTGCCTATTTAGTACTCTAGGGGCTCCATGAACATCAGTTCCCAGGGCTAAGATTGGAGGGGAGGTAGGAGAGTTGGGGATTTGGTGGGTCTGTGTGAGTGGAGCTGTTTTTCTGAAGGTGGTAGGACCGTGGGCTGTGGCCCCCTGGAGAGGAGGAACTGTCCTTCTGGAGCATCCGTCAGCCAGAAGGTGGCTCAGCTGCACAGCAAACAGGTCTCGCCACAGCTGTTAAAGGAAACCAGCCCCCTCGCATTTGGTGTGAGAATGGCTCCCAGGCACAACTCCGCCTCCCACCTCCTCAGGCTCAGACAGGAAGCCTGTCAGCCTCTTGTCTGACTCAAGACAGCAATGACATGTGTGTGGGAGGCCCCGAAGCAGGGGATCCCTTAATAGATCAGGTGTCTCTCAGGGCCCTGAGGCTTCATATCCCCTTTTGGGGGAACTGCATCAATGCACATGCCCAAAACTTGTCAACCTCTGCAGGGCGGGGACTCATGTGAGGAGGGTGACGCACTCACTGATTTTAAGGGGGCACCACACGCCTCAGTCAGCAAGAGGAGCGATGTTTTCATGCAATATTTGAAAACCGAAATTAATGCAAAATCTCTAGGGCAGAAAGGCTTTTCCTGACTTCGGAAGGCCACAGCTGTGGGATCTGATGAGCAGGTCAGCTGGTCTCCTATGGTTCTGGGTTTCTAGGGGCCTGGACGTTCTCTTGTCTGTTCCTCCCTGATCCTGTGGAGCCAAACTGCATCTCATTCATTTGTTCACACAACTAGCACCTATGGATATTTAGCAATGCGGATAAGCATGCCATTTGAAAATAATGACACATTTATAATTATAGCTTCCTTTCTTGTTCTCTTTCTGTGTTTCTCTTTCTCCCTCTCCCTCTCCCTTTCCCTCTCTTTAGCTACACACCCAGTGCAATATTGAATAGTGTTGCCACTAGCAGGCACCCTTCGGGATGCATGCTTTATTCGGTTGTAGAAATTGTGTTCTCTTGGTATTTTGTTAAGAGTTTTCTCCCTTAAAAAAAAAAATCAGAATGGATGCTGAATGTTATTGAATGCTTTTGGTATATCTTTTTGATAGGATTATATAATATTTTCTCCTTAATTGGCTAATATACTGAATTATATGAACAGGTTTCCTTATATTGAGCTGCATCTCCATTCCTGGGATAGATCTTTGGGGTCATATTATATTTTATATACTGCTGAAATGGATTTGTTGTTTTTTATTTAGTATTTTAAAAATCCATTTAACAAACAAATATTGAAGTACAATTTTCTCTTTAACGCTGTCCTTGTCCAGTTTTGGTAGCAAGATCATGCCAGCCTTACAAAATGAGAAGGCCAATCCCACGCATACCCCATTCCTTAATTCTATGAGATAGCTTGTATAAAATGGGAATTGTCTGTCTCTTGAGGGTTTTCTAAAACTTGCTTCTGTAACTGGTTTGGCGTGTTTGGGAAGGGGAAATATTTTGACTACCTATTGTATTTTTAAAATGTTATTGTTTTATTCAAGTTTCCTATTTCTTTTCCTATGGTTTTCAGGATTTATGTTATTATGGAAAATTGTCCACATCATCATCATCTTGAAGTTGCCCAGTTTTATCTTTTTTTAATGATTTAAAATGTTTATTAAATCTTTTCCCCTTGCTTGAGGTTGCGTATTTTGCTAATTTTTAGAGTCAAGTTTTGATTTAATCTCTAATACTTCTTCCATTTTGTTAATTTCTGCTGTCGTCTTTATCATTTCTTTTATTCTACCCTGATTTTCTTTTCCTAGCTTCTTGAGTTAGATAGGAACTCATTTGCTTTTAATTTTTCTTGGTTTTCTTAAGTACACTGAAGGCTAATTGTTTCCTTTCATCAAACTTTAATCATGTCCCACACATTGTACATGGTGTACCGTCACTGCCATTTGCTTCCAAATATTTCTATTGTGAATTTCTTTTAATCTATGTTATTCAGGAGCAGTTTTTCTTTCCCAAATGCATTTTAAAACTACTTTCAATGTTGCATTTTGATATAATAGCATTGGTTGGAGAACATGGTCTGTGAAATGGGATTCTTTCCAATTTGTCGATACTACCTTTGGGACTCGGTGCCAACTCAATTTTTATAATGTGGTTTATGCGTCTGAAAAAATTTATATTGCATGCTTACTGGGAGCAGGGTTACAGGTTTATCTGTCAGGTCAATCTTTTAATTATCTGCTTCAAATAATCTATATTCTTATTGCCTGATCTATTTGTTTCTGGTGGGTGCACGAAACTCTTCTTCTCCAATTGGGTATTTGTCAATATCTCTTAGTGCCTCTTTCAGTTTTTATTTTATATACTAGAGGCCTGGTGCACAAAATTTGTGCACTTGGGTGGGGGTCCCTCAACCCGGCCTGTGCCCTTTTGTAGTCTGGGACCCCTCATTCCTTACTGCCCATCTGCTCTCACTCCTTACTGCTCATCTGCTCTCTGCTCCTTAGTGCTGCCTCAGATGTGGGAGAGGCTCCTGCCACCACTGCTGTGCTTGCCTGGCTTCTGGCTGAGCGGTGCTCTCCCTGTGGGAGCACACTGACCACCAGGGGGGCAGCTCCTGCATTGAGCATCTGCCTCCTGGTGGTCAGTATGCATCATAGCAACTGACTGTTCCGCTGTTTGGTCAATTTGCATATTAGCCTTTTATTATATAGGATTTTGAGACAGGATATTTAGATGCATAGAAGTTCATGTGTTGTCATGATGTTCTGTCCTCCTTTATTTCTCTGATTTTCTCCCTCAAATTTTGCCTCATATTAGTATTGCTTTCCTTGAATATTTACCTGCCACAGGTTTTTTGTTTTCTCTTTATTTCAGATTTTCTCTGTCACTTGTAAGCAACATGTAGTTGGATTTTTAAAAATTCAAACTGATAGCCTATTCTTTAACAGATGAGTTTAACCTGCTAACCTTTTCTTTTTGTTATTATTGTTGTATTGTGTCTACCACCTTACTTGTGTTTTTCTTTACTTCTGTTTTTCTACTTTTAAGCTGTTAGATGGTTAGATTTTCCCCCCCATTCCTTCCTCCTCCTGTTGACTTGGAAACTATAAAGTATTACTGTTCTTTTAGCAATGACCTTTATATTTTTAGCATTTCTATTTTGCTATTAATTTTTCTAATGAAGTGAAAGGTTATTCGCTATTTCTATTCTCTATCAGATAGCATATCTTACTCACAGAACCCTCATGTCTTTTGGCCTAGAAATTATTATTATTTAGTAATTATACAGTAGTTAAATAGAATTATTTAACAAACAATTAAATCTGTCCATGTGTTTTTACCAATTTCTGAGTTCACCTTCGTTTCTTGCATGACACTCATTTCCTTTGATTTTACATCTTGTTGCTTAAGTACCATACCGGCCCTTGTTCCATTTCTGTTGCTTTGGCTTCACATTTCCTTATTGTTATGATTCATCTTATTTCTCCTTTACCCATTGTGGACCCTATGTAACCAGAACAGTTGTTTGGTGGTTGCTCTATTACCCTACTTTGTCTAGGTGAATTAGCCTCCTGAGTATTGGCTTTCTTTCTTAGAGTCAGACTTCCTCACGTCTTTCGGAACTTGACTTTGTAAGGTTATCTTGAATGGGAGTCCCAACCATTTCCCCTGCACACATTCACCTCTATAGCCATCTCCAACAGCCACGGGGGCCCCCATCCAAGGACCTGGTCTCGGGTGGGTAGTTAAGGTTCCAGTTCTCGGAGGGGATGGAAGAGGATGCACTAAGGGCCTGGCTGGGTTTCCCAGGGTCTGGCTGGAAGGCTGCACCTCCCTACTCCACCTTCCTAGTCACAGAGCCTCATGCAAACCCAACCCTGGGATGGGGTGCATCACAGTTAGTGTTTAACTCCTTTCTCAAGTGCCTGCCAGGCCCAGTGAGTTTGAATCAAAACCCCTGCTTTATGTGCGACACTTTTAGCCCCTTGTACTCCACGGGCTAGAGCTCCCGGCCGGCTCTGCCTGCCTCTTGGCACCAATCCCAGCACACCTGCCGTTCAGCCAGCACCTCCTCTTGTTTTGTCTTCTGTGTCGAGTCCAGGAGGATGTTTGCCTTGCTTTTGAAAGTGGCTCTGTCTTATTCATTCTCACAATTTATATTTTACCTGTGAGTGCCATGGCGCGGAGGGAGAGCCCAAAGCATGAACTTCAAGTGCCATCTTGGCTAGAGGCTCCTGTGCTGTTTAAACCATTTTCAGTTCCTTACACAATACCATCACTTGGAACCTTCAAACTCCTAACTGATAGAAGCACCTACCCGATAAGTTTGTTTTGAAGATTACGTGGGATTTTCCAATGTAAACGCTCTATACACTGTCTGAAATAGAGAAAAGCTAAAAAGACAGCAATTACTTTGATTGTGTTTATTGTCTATTCCCCTTCTCCCCCCAACACACACACACACACACACACACACACACACAATGTTTCTGCTCACTCTGGGTTCAGCTCAGCAGAACCTGAAGGCGAGGCTTTCTGTTGGGCTATATCTGCCTTTTTCTTTTTTTCACCAAATGTACTCGTTTCTTTTGACGTCTCTTCCTTTCTCTTTTCATGTTTGCTATTTCAGAATGAATGTTTCCTCAATTTCTAGACGATCGTTTGGGAAGAACAGTCACCCACGAGTCCGGAGCCTTTGGCTTCAGCCCCTCCCGTGCTACCTGTGGCAGGACCCTGGGAAGACCACCCCTCCCGCTGCCCCGTGTGATTCCTGTGAGTTGCTTGAGGCGCAGCGCTTGGCACACGGAAACGCTGTGCAAAGCCAAGGAAATAATTATGTTCCCGCTTATGAAACAATGCGTTATTTTAACTCTCAGACACCATACAGAACTATTTTCATCCTTCTTTTAATGAGTTAGGGTTAGAGAAGAATAGTGACTTGATGAGATGATTATACATATTTTCCATGTATTTTATGAATAAGAATTTAGGATTCCTCTTCCAAACCGTGGCAGGCCCTGGAGAGAGGCGTAAGGGTGTCTGAGTGGGACATTGGCTTGGAGTCAGGTCCGGGGGCTGGTGGCTTTGAAGAGGGCACTTGTTGCTGAAGGACTTGGGCGGGGGGGAGGGCGAGATGGCCCATGGAGCGAGGTGACTGCTGGCTGCCATCTCGTCCTGTCTCTCCCAGGATTGCTATGGAAACCCAGATGGAGTCATTCCCTCCGTGTCAGGCTTTTCCTGGGTGTTTTTACTCCTAACCTCAAAGCTTACAAATCATTCTTTCCTACATGGAGAGCGGGCGATTCTCCTGGGCCCTGTCTGGGCAGGTGACTGACAGGTCAATTTGGTCAGACAATTGCTTGGTCTGATTATTCTGCTGAAGGGAGCTCCTTGTGTTGGCTCTGGGCAAACTGGGTTTGAGCTGGGACTGGCAGCTGGAGGTCTGGGGATCAGGAAGGCCAGGAAGAGGACCCGAGTGGGCCCTTGCTTTTCCGGGAGGGGCTGAGAAGGGAAGTTGAGGCTCTAACACCCCCCGGTGTGAAGCAGGGAGCTCAGGGCAGGGAAATGGGATGGTGGTGGTGGCGGCCTCATTCTCATTTTAAAGACGACTAACGGAGGCCAAGGAGCTGAGCTACTTCCCTCAAAGCCACACGACTTAGCAGCTGAACGAGGACTGAAGGTTTGGCACTGAGCGCAGTGCTTTCTGTGCCTGTGTCGAGGGAGAACTGAAAGTGACAGTTGCCTGGTTTTTGGTGTCTGCCTCCTTGTGATGAGGAAGGAGAAATAGCTAATGCTCATAAAACTGCAGCAGATGTTGCCCAAAAACCCGAGCGTGATTTTTTTCCCGAGAACTCACGACAAATCTGCGTGTGAGGCGACCCAGGACTTTGGGGCGCCCCTGGATGAAACCTCCTGAAGGCCCCGCACAGCTCAGCATGCCCACCTCCCGGGCAGGGTGCTCATGCTGTGAAAGAGGCCGCTGAGGCTGAGAGGAGAAGGCCTGCTCCTGGAGGACAGGAGACCTGGGTTTTCCTCTCACTCCTGGCCTGGCCATGGGACCCTGTGCAAGTCCCCAGGCTGCACTGGCCTCCTTGCTCCTCCTGCCCTAGAGTCAGTGTTCTCTGTCCACTCAAAACTGATCAGGTGGCCCAATCCTGAGCTTCTGTGTTCTCACCTAGGAGTAGCTCTTATCAGCCTCGTCTAGAGAGAGAAGCCCTGCTGGGGTCCTGAACAGGGTCTCTTGGTCCTGGGCCACCTCGACCATCATTTTGCCATGGGAGTGATTGGCAGCCCCACCTCAGGCTCAGTCCCAGCTCAGGCCCCAGGACCCCTCCTCGCCCACCCAGGCTTAAGGAGGAGGGACTGAGGCCATTCTAGTGTCCTCTGAGAACTCCGCGGCAAGGTTTTGGGTTGCTAGTCTGGTCCTGCTTTCATGTACTAATGTTACAAATGTTAATAATGATCATTCTAGGCTATGCCCGGCCGGTGTGGCTCAGTGGTTGAGTGTTGACCAAGCGGTCATGGTTCAATTCCCAGTCAGAGCATATGCCAGGATTGTGGGCTCAATTCCCAGCGTGGGGCATGCAGCAATCGGTCAATTATTCTCTCTCATCGTTGGTAGTTCCATCTCTCCCTCCCCTCCTTTCCTCTCTGAAATAAATAAAAATATATTAAAAAAATCATTCTAGGCCAAATATTGTGCTCATGTCACATTAATTTCTCTTGCGACTGTAAGAGGTAGATTTTATGAATAAGTAACCTGAGGCACAGAGTGGCTAAATGGCTTGCCTGAGATCCCCAAATGAGTGAGTGTTGATGGAGCCCGGAGTAGAGGCTGGTTTGGTCTACAGCCTGAATTTGTCCTCTGAACCCCACACACAGGCCACCTTCCTCCTCGCGCGCAGTTCACATACTGTGGCTGCAGCTCCTCGGGCAGTGTGGACCCACCTCGAGCTCCTGGTTGGGTGTGGGAATCCCCTAAGGTTCTGCCACCATCGATGTCAATTGTCATGCTCTTGACAGTCTCATCTGCTGAGCATCCCCTGACTCTTGGTTCCCTGGAGTTAAGATACAGGCTCCTGGCATCCATTCACCTGCTGACAGGTGGCATTGCCTGTTCTAATCCTTGGCCCTCTCCGGGCTGAATAAACGTCCAGCCCCAGTGTTCCTGCTCTGATTGTAAGGTTCTGAGGAGCAGAGTGCCCTGGTCTAACTGAGAAGGCTACACAGAAAGCTTGCGGGAAGAACCTTAGTGCATTAGCACATTAAGAAAGATACCTTCCCCGAAAGGAAAACACCTATTTTCTTCCAGTAAATCCAGAATAAGAGGTGAATTTGTTTAATGGGCTCTGTCCACAGCTGATCCAATTTGGTAAGTGACTGGGGGTTGGGTGGGGAAAGATGCTGACCTGACACTTCAGGGAGTGGACTCAGAGAAGGGACTTAGGCGGCGATACACATGGGAGTGAGAGCAGAAGAGGCAGAGACCTGATTGTGGGCCAGGGTTTCCTGTCTCTCCCGCTGTGACACATACACAAGCACACATGCACATGCACATGGACACACACGCGTGCACTTATGTGTCTGTGATGTGCTGCCTTTTCCTTCTGGCTCTTGATCTGAACTTCCGCCACATGTCTTTCTGCCTGTCAGCCTGTTGGAATCACAGCTCACCAGGATTCAGAGGCCAGACTCAGCCGCCAAGGTAGACAAGTAATGAGCATATTGGGGTGGACAGCATTCAGATCGAAGGATGAGAAGGTGGTGGACAGAATGATGACCCCTCTCCCCCCAAGATGTCTACATCCCACTCCCTGAAATGTGAATGTGTTACCTTACATGGCAAAAGATGTATTAGATGTGATTAAGAGTCTCAAGATGAAATTACCCTGGATTATCAATATGGATCCAAATGTAATCACAAGGGTCCCTTTAAGATAAGGTGACCAGATTTTAACATTGGTAAATCGGGACACCATTGACTTCTTGGCCGCCAAAAACTGTATATTCCCTTCCTGTTCTCCCACCGTTCCTTAGCTTGTCGTGCATTCTTTCCAAAAACCGGGACTTTTTTAAAACGCCGCGGGACGCGGGACAAATTGTTAAAAATCGGGACTGTCCCGCCAAAAGCGGGACGTCTGGTCACCTTACTTTAAGAAGGAGGCAGGTGAGTGAGAGCCAGAGAGAAGATGTGGTGAGGGAGGCAGAAGCTTGAGACTTTGGTGCACTTTGATGATGGTGGAAGGGGCCATGAGCCAAGGCATGGAAGCAGCTTTAGCTGCTGACACCTGATTTAAACCTTATATATCTTTTATTTATTTGCTATTTACTTATTTGATATGGAATCAGCTCATGTGATTATAGAGGCTGGCAAGTCCCATGAGCTGCTGTTTGCAAGCAGGAGACCTGGGAAGCTGGTGGTGTAATTGCAGTTCCAGCGGGAAGGCCTGAGAACCAGCCAAGCTGATGGTGCAAACCCCAGTCTGAAGGGCAAAGGAGATGAGATGAGATATCTCAGCTCAAGCAGTGAGGCAGGGAAAAGGGGAGATTCCCCCTTCCTCTGCCTTTTGTTCTATGCAGGCCCTCAGCAGACTAGACAAGGCCCAGCCACACTGGGAGGACAATCGCTCTAGTGAGTCCACCGATTCAAATGCCCATCTCATCCAAAATCACACCCAGAAATAAGGTTTCATCTGGGCACCCCGGGTCAGTCAAGCTGACACAAAAAATTAACCACCACCGAGGCCGTGATTAGGTCAGAGGTCAGAGACTGGGGCGGTGGGCTTGACCCAGCCCATAGACTCTGCTGACAAGTCACCGTTTTTTGTTTTGTTTTTTTTTTAAATATTTAGACCAACTTTTAAATATAATTACATTTCCTGGTAAGTGTGAAGTTATGATTTATCTTACAATGTGAGGTGATCTGCCAATACTGGACCCAAACCCCTGCCTATTTCAGAGCCTCCCAGCCAATTCTGGCTCGAGGTGGAACCTTCTGGGGGGTTGTGGGGGGGCAGACCCTGTAGCTAAGGAGGTGCAGCCACATGCACACAAAAGGAGCCATGTAGGCTTTTTAGATCTGGCCTCGAGGAGCCCCAAGGGAAGGCTCCTCACAGCACTCGGCCTGCAGATGCGGTTTGACAAGTGCCAAGTGCAGCGGAACCCTTAGCCACATTGATCCGGACACTAAACTCCTATTAATGTAGTCACAGAAGGCAATTGCTTCCTGGACAGCCACTCGGAGCTGACAGCTGACACAGACCTTCCCGTCAGACAGAGGCACCAGACTGCCCCAGGGGAGCACCTGAACCTGACTTCTCTGCCTGCTACCAAACCGCCAGCGGGCTCTGCACCCTGACCTCACCTGCGTGGGCCTTCACCTCCGCTGCCCTTCAGTGCTGTCCTGCACTGGACCTAACCGCGTGCAAGAGGGCTGCAGGTCCCCAGTGCTGGGATAAGAGTGTGCTGCCTGCTCCCACCCCTGTGGCTGACTTCCCCACTCACTTCCCGGGTGCCCTGACGCTCTGGCTTCCTCCCTCAGCACATCCCAGCCCCCTGGGTGACCTCACTGGGAGTCTTCCTGGTTCTCCCTCCTCAGATTCACTCAGATGGACACGGTTGTGGTTCTGACTTCTGGCCCTAAGCAGCTTGGCGGAGGCAGAGCCACCCCTTGTCTCTTGCTCCGTGGGGTCTGTCACTGCCAGGTCCCCCCTCAGCCACAGCAGCATGACACACTCTCCCGTCACCGGGGTGTGTCCGTTTCATTTCCTGCTGTCTCTCGCATTTGTCCATTTCTCTCCATCTCCATCCTAGCCATCGCCTTCTCACTTGGACTGTTACCTGGCCTCCTACCTGGGTTCTCGGCCTCCAGGTGTTGCTCTTTCAACCCGTTCTCCAACAGTAACCAGAGTGCTTTCTTTAAAGGCAAATCTGGCCACCATCACCTGTTCAGAACCCTTCACTGGGTCACCACTGGCTTCAGGACAAAGCCTGGGGACCAGGCACCCCGTGACTTGGGCCCCTGATCCCTCCTCCGGTCTCTTGGCTCAGCAGCACCCCCCTACCCCTGCCTCATGTCCATGTGCTCGCCTCACTGGTCTATTTGCAGGATCCGCTGTTCTTTCCGAAATCTGGACTTTTGTGCGTATTATTCTCTTTGGATGACATCTGCTCCTGTCACACACCCTTCACCTGGATACTTAACCTCTCAGTGTGGGTGTCACTCTCTTCCCCTCCCATCCCCCTCCCAGGCTGGGACCCCCAGCCCAGCGCTCCTATGAGACCTTACCTTCTAGTCACCGCACTCACCACCCTGCATGGCGATTGCTTCCTGAGCTGCCTGTCTTCCCCACCAGCTGTGACACCATCAAGTCAGGGACCATGTCTGCTCTGCTCTCCGTGACATCCCACCGCCTGGCATGAGTGTGGACGCAGCAGGTGCTGGATGTGTGTGTAGGACGGAAGGAAGGAAGGAGGGGTAATGAGGACAAAGCCAGGAGCAGGGAAAGCCCGTGCGGGGAAGTAGAGACCTTCCTGCATGTTGACCCCCAGGCCCCTTCGATCGACACCCTGTGGATGACCCGTGCAGGGATTCTCCCGGGAGGGGTGGGTGAGGAGCAGATTGTGGGCATCTTACCAGCTGCAGCACGACCTTGTTCCCACTTCTCCCCTTGTCCACGGAGAGAGCGTGGGAGACGTTACCAGCTGCCTCGCCTGCCTCCTGAATCCGGGGACATTCCTGCCACCAAACCAGGGAATGAGCTCGACTGGCGGAACCGGTGTCAGGAAGAACAGAGAATGCCGAGCTCAGCTGTGTTAACACTGTCCCTCCTCCCTGACAGACGGGGGGGATCGGCTAGAGCTCACCTCCCTGGGGTGGGCAAGCAGCAAAGACCTCAGCTCTAGTCTTCCATGTGGGGCTGTGTGACTTGAGGCAGATTTCCTGCCCTCTCTGAGCTTCCTTTTCATGTTACCTCATCGACAGGGCCGTGCTGGGACTCACCTTCCATTACTGTGGGGCTGGAGGGGGCAGGGCTTGGGCTTCTCCAGATGGGGCTGCCTGCTGCTCCGCACGTGGCCTTGCCCATTAATAACAGCCCTGAAAGCGTGACTGTTGAGCTGAAAGCTCTTTGCAGCCCCCTGCCCCCCGCCCCCCGCCCCCAGATTCCGGACTAAAAATCCTTCATGAGTGAGGCGCTTGAGCCGGGCCCTGACATGCACTCCGCCCTCACTAACTGGACAATTGCCGCCTGTCACCTGTGAGTGTTACTGTTTCCTCTGCTACGACGCGTGTCTTTTTAGAAGAGACTTAGGACTGTCAGCACCGTTACACGATGAACCCCGCAAAGGGGCAGCCGAAGGCAGCGCCTCAAGCTCACACTCGGCAGAGGTAGCCACGGGGAGCATTCCTCGGCCGGGCCGTCATTGCTGATGTGAGGAGGACACTCCACGCAGAGGTTTCCCTCTCGGGGACCCCCCTCCCCCCCGCCCCGGGTCCCTGCAGCAGAGGGAGGAATTTGGTACAATCTCTGCTTGAGGAGCAGGACCCGCTTCTGAAGGTGCCCAGACTCCCGTGCCCGCCTCCCATGCAGAACCCTGGGCAAATGAGGAAGACGGAAGGGCAGGCAGACGCCGGGATGGGAGTGTCTCCCTCGGGCCCTCAGGTGTCATGGCCCCATCCTCTAACCCTTTTGGATCCGAGCAAACAGACGTGGAAAGAGTCCAGCCTGGAACAGGGCGCGTCTGCAGAGGGGGAGGCCATCGAGGGAGGGCAGGGGGCTCTCACCCAGGGCGGGAGGAGGCCAGCCGCTCAGACAGGCCTTTCCTGTCTCTCGTGCTGGCTGGTTGCTGGAAGGGGCCACCCTTTCCTCGGCTGGACAGATGGGACACACAGTCCTGCGGTGGTGGCTAAGGAATGGCAGCTTCGTGCTTCGTCCTCAGGGGCCTGCTCAGTGGCCGAGAGTCCCATGAGCCCACACTGTTCCCAGGGCTGCTCTGCCCATCACTGCTCTTCCTCCTCCCCGCCTTCCTCCTCCTCCTCCACGTCCCTCCTCCCCTGGGACAGCACATGGAACTGGGGAAACGGGGGCCGGCCTCACATGTGAGGGAATAAAGGCTGAGCTGTGACAGTGCTGTCTGCCTCACAAAGAGGGGTTTCATGTAGTTTCTGGCATTTACAAATCCTTTGTGAAAAGGTCACCTGCTCTTGGAATCCTTTGTTGATGCTGAGGACTGGCCCCGGAAATGTCATGTCTTTTCACCATGATATTTACTCAAAAAACTATGACTGAGCTCCTGGACCTGCACTGGGCTGGGGGGTCCTCCAGGGACAAATGGATGCCGATCTCCCTGGAGCTGCTGGGGCTCCACCTCCCCACCCAGAGCCCGAGTGAGGGGAGGAGAGAGGGGCAAGGACCGCACACCCTGGGTGTCTGCTGCCACTTCTCCCTGTCTCCCTAGCTCTTTATCACCTCCACGGCGAAGACCCACATGCTAGAGCTGGACAGGATCTCGGGACCAACACCCTCATTTCACAGATGTGCAAATTGAGGCCCAGAGAGGGGGAGGTGCCTGCAGTGATCCCAGCAAGTAGGGGGCAGAGTGGAGACTAACCACGAGTCCTGGCTCCTAGGTCAGCTCCCTTTTTTCCAAGCTGTCACCTGGTCTCACTCTCACACTGAGCCTATCTCTATCTCTATCTCTATCTCTATCTCTATCTCTATCTCTATCTCTGTGTGTTTGTGTATGTATATATGTGTATGTATATATAACATAAGTGTGAGCTGAATGGTGTATAGAAAAAATAATCTATCCTCCTGTATAATAAAAGCCTAATATGCAAATTGTCCCCTTGACCAGGAGTTTGACCAGGGGGTAGGGCCTAGGGCAGGGCCAGTACTGGTGGTGGTGGTGCCAGGTGGCTGGAGGAAGGGAGGCCCTTCCCCCAGCCGGCAGTCACAAAGAACCCTACCCATGCATGAATTTCATGCACTGGGCCTCTAGTATATATATAAAAGCCTAAGCGACCAAACTACTGGTTGCTATGATGTGCACTGACCACCAGGGGGCAGATGCTGAATGCAGGAGCTTCCCCCTGATGGTCAGTGTGCTCCCACAGAAGAAGTGCTGCTCAGTTGACCAACTTACAAATTTCTGAATCACACCCTCATGGGATAATTGGGAAACTGAGGCCCATAGACAGGCAGGGACTGTCTGGGGTACATGACACTCAGAGCCCAGAGCTCAGGAATGTTCACACCTTCCAGGCCACGGCTCCCACCTCCCCCACAGAGCTGGTCTGGAAAGTAGAAATCCTGACCTACTGGGCAGCTCCTGCCTGTTCCTCCCTGTGTGGGGCCTATTTTGTACTGGGACCTAGAGAGGGAGTTCTGCGTGTGTACATACACACACACACACAATCTAGAGGTGATGACCTTGGGTGGGACTAGAAGAAAAGCAGACTCAGAGGAGGTGACAGCAGGAAGGAGAAAGAGCTTGCAGGCACTACCTGCATGTGAGTCCTCCTCCTCCTTTACAGCTCCTCCCCCACAGGAGCCTGAACAGCCCTAAGCAGCACTTGCTCATAACCCATTGTGCAGGCAGGAGAGAGACGGCCCTCACAGGCACGATGACGCATCCAGGATCAAGAGGAGGTAAGAATGAGGGGCTGAGTCTGAGCCCAGGTCTGTCTCCTCAACTCTGGAGCCCTGGCTGCACCCTGAGCTTCTAGGAGGCTGGGGAGAGGGGTGTGCTGGTGTCACTGTGCACAGATAAGGTGTCTCATGGAGAAGAGGGGTCTGCAGACAGCAGCCCACAGGAATACTTGCTTAGCTGTCATGAGATGAGGGGACTCAGGGAAGACAATCCCAGGTGTGAGGTCACTATCCAATAGAACTTGGACCCCCATAACCAGGTACCACATCTAGCCCAACAGGCAGCTCACTTGCTAAGAGGCATTTGCCAGTGCAGGATGTTCTCTTGCTGTGTTCCCGGTGATTGGTGCTCTTGCTTCCGGAGACCCCGCAGTGAGAGCTTTTTCAGATGGTGCCATTGGTTCAACCCTCATCCCCGATGTTGCTGGCCATTTTCTGGAATTTGGCCTCAGGTAACACAAAGTGGCCGGGTCAGACCCATCTCTGTGCGCCATCCCTGTGCAGCCCTCCCCCTCACCCCCAGGACAGAAAGAGGTTGCTGGGTCTCGGGTAACCTAGCAGTCCTGTCATGGTCACACCCCAGGGCAGGGCAGGCAGGTGGGGATGGGCTTCCAGAGGGTCCCTTATCTGTGCCATTGGGAACCCTAGCCCTCAGGCTGTCACATCCTTTTCCTCCCCTTAGGGGTCTGAGCAGATCACATGGTGTGTATGTGTGTCTGGAGTGGAGGGTCACAGGGGCAGAGAACCAGCAAAATAGGGCTCTGAGGCTTCCCCCCTGTGACTGGGAACTGTCTTTACAGAGCTCCACACAGGAGAACAGAGAGGAGCTGACAGATGGGGTCCTCACCTCCATGCCCCTGCAGGAGGCACAGAGGCCCCAATCATCCTTCAGCGTGCAGCACGGCCACAGGGTGAGTGCAGGGGCTGAGGTGACCCCGACTCCAGGACCCCTTGTAGTCAAAGGGGGAGCCCTGGGTTCCAGAAGCTGCCCTGCTACTCCCCTGAGATCCCTCCCAGATTCCAATTTCCAAAGGAATCTGAGGCCTGTATCCTCCCCACAACCCACTCTCACTGTCCTGCCCCTTTCAGATGAGTTCAAAGTCATTGCCCATAAAGCTTTAGGAATATCAGAAGGAGAGACTTTGCTCCATTTCACTTTATGCTCAGCCAAGTGTAGTTGCGCATTTTTCTACAGACTTTCCCCTTTTCATGCTCATCTCGGAGTGTCCCTGTTGCCCTGACCATCCTTACACACCTTCTCCCGCTCTCACACGTCATTGTGATGTGATGAGCAGGGAAGCTTTTCCCAAAAGGACGTGGGGCTCATGTACCAAGTCTGTTGCTTTGCCCTTTGCTGCCCCGAGAACCACATCCCTGTGGTCCCTCCAGGTCAGGAGCTGGGGCCTCCCAGGGCTGCACAACATACAGGAGGGGGACCTGTGATCAGGGCTGGGGATCCACCTCTTCATGCTGTGGGACCTGGACGTGATCCTCTCCTGTGGCCGTGTCAGCGGTGCTGCCCTGAACACCCCACTTGTCCTCATATCCAGACCCTCCCACCCCAGGAGAAGCCTGTGTGTCCCATCTTAGAGTGGGAGGTTCTGTCAGAAACCCCAGGGGGACCTTGTTAACACAGGGAGGTGCTGTCTGTCCTCTGCTAAGATATGGATGTTTTCCAGTCCTCACCTATAATTCTACTTTTCCTGCCAAGAACCCTTTCTCTTCTCAACATAAGAAACATTCAAACCTGAGAATTTTTGTGAATTTCTTTGAGTCGAACTGCTGATGATTGCCAGGAAGCCAAATCTTAACGGATTGAGATAATGCTCTGGAGAATGGCAGTTTTGCACCTTATTTTAGACATTACAATCAAAAGAGGAGACCTGTGTGGGCTCCATAAAACCCACGGGTGATAGATTAGGGAGCCAGGAGAGAGCAAAGGGCGGAAACCTCTGGGATTCGATCAACACTAAAATGATAGACACGTACTCCTTTCATTTAGGTGTGTGCAGGGTAGTTCGCAGTCAACAATTAACTCTAACAATGAGGGGATGTGTGGTCTCTGCAGAGCATTACCTGTGCTTTGAGGGTCTAAATAAAGGGAAATTCCTTTGACATTCCAAGGATATGTTATTCTAGATGCAGAGAGGCAGCAGATAGGTTCTGCTAAGGTAAAGATTGACCTTTGTCAGGGAAGATGCTGGCCTAGGACATGACCATCCACCATAAACTGCTTTTGTTAAAAGTTTTCGTTTCAGACCATCCTTTGTGATAACTCTAGGTCTCTGAGTTTGCAAGGCCATCATGCAGGCCTTCCCTGAGCTAGTCAGCGAGCACATGGTCCCTTTTTGTCCACACTGTCCTTGGGCTCGCTCGTGTCCCACCTCTTGCCACCAATCACAGAGTGCTTAGGGGTTCAGTCTGAGTTGATGCCCCCAATCAACTTGGCAGCTATGAGCTGCCTCTGACGGCACGTCCCTCCTCTGTCCCCACACAGGAAGAGAAACCATCAACCCTGAGTAGTAATAAGACCTCCTTGGTGCCTGCAGCTGCAGCTTTGTGGCTGCCCATGGGCCTGGCCAGCATGCCCACCACCCTATGCGCATCTGTTCCCTTGAGCCTCTTCTCTACCTGGGAGGTGGACTGCTTCAGCCCCAGCTGCGTGCCCAGGTTATGTAGCCCGACTTTAAAGAAGCTGCTGATCTACAAGGAGCTGGAGAAGGAGCTCGTCACTCTGGTGATTTCCGTGAAGATGCAGGAAATTGTGCTGCCCCCGCCAGGGGACAAGTGGAGACCGACCTGGTGCTGACCTTCTCCCTGCAGTACCTCCACTTTCTAAAGAGGGAAGGCAACACGCTGCAGATCATGCTGCAGCAGAGGAAGTGCTATAACAAGGGACCATCCTGGTTTACAATTCACTTGCCTTGGGTGCCATCAACATGGCTGAAGTGATGTAGCGACTCCCCCGAGGTGGCCAGGTGCTAAGCCTCAGGAGCAGCATCAAGGGGTCCTCCACCAACATGGCTGAGGCCAGCATCTCCTCCCCATCAAACACAAAGACAGCGCCATGCAGGCTGGCTCCAAGGCTAAGTGCAGGGTTCGTTACTCTGAAGGGGAACATGAGAACTTCTCCTCTGAGCAGGAGGGCAGCGATGCTGCTGCACAAGGACAGGAGCTGGATGAGGACATCAACATGGAGAAGCCCAAGAAGCAGTGGCCAGCGATGATCTGAATCATGTCCATGACCAGGCACCAGTGTATCAAGGAGGAAGTTGGGGCTTGGCTGAGAGGGGTCAAAGTGTCGCAGGAGGCCCTGGACCCAGAGCAGGACCCTGCAGATCATGTCCCCGCGTGGAGGAGGACCTGCACCTTCTGTCTAACATGCCGGAGAACACCAGCGATAGTAGCCCGGACAGGGAGGATGATGACAGCCTTCTCAGCACCACCAAGCCGAAGCTCAGGCCATACCTTGAAGGCTTGTCACACTCCAGCTCAAACAGGAGCATCCACAGTACCCGGAGCCAGGAGGAGCCTCCAAGTCCGGCCTACATGACCGAGAAGCAGCCAAGTGATGTCTTGGACTCAGTGCCTCACAGAATGTTCACCCAGGGGAGCAACCAGTACAGCCCAAGAACAGCCTGGAGGCAGAGACCTCAGCCCTGGACATGCTCACCAAGAAGCTGCTGCCCAATGGGCACATCACCAAGACCGAGTCTGTCATCCCTGCCACCAAGGCCAAGGGGAAGCATCCCAGCCACCATGGCTGGGGCAGGTACCTGAAGGAGCGGCAGACGGCACAGCCACACAACATGCGGGCCAAGAGCCCAGACAATGAGCGCTGCCTGGACCCAGGGAGCCAGCTGCAGATCCCCAGGAAGACCATGTACAACCAGCTGAACCACATCCTCATCTCTGATGACCAGCTGCCGGAGAACATCCTTCTCCTCAACACCTCTGACTGGCAGGAGCAGTTCCCCTGGGACACCCTGCAGGGGCACACGCTGCCTTGCTGTGCACCTGCTCCACGGCTGACATCCAGGCGGCCTTCAGCTCCATCATCCAGGCGGCCTTCAGCTCCATCATCTGGCGGATACAGAGATACTGTAACTATCACTCCCAGCCACTGAAGCCGGTGAAGATCCTGGTGGCAGGGGCACAGCACTACTTCAGCGCTGTGCTGCGGGTCTTCCTGGAGCTGCTGTCCTACAAGATGCTCGACTGCCTGGGCTACATGCACTTCCTGGTCATCCCGCTGGGTTCCCACCCCGTGGCCAGGTACCTGGGCTCCGTGCATTACCGCTACAACAGCTTCTTCCAGGACCTGGCCTGGTGGGACCTGTTCCACAAGCTGGAGGCCCAGAGCGCCATGCAGGACACGCTGGACATCGTGACGAGAATCACACAGTACATCACGGGGCCAACTGTGCCCCCAGCTGCCCATCGAGGAAACCCTGCTCTCCTACAGGCAGAAGGGCCCCAACCAGGAGTCCTTAGAGTTCATTCCCTTCAGGGGAGTGGGTAAAAGTTGGGATAGTGCAACAGTCCTCACACAGTCAGGAGACTCAGATGATGGGCCCCCTTGGGCTGCAGGGTGCTTTTATCCTTCCCTCTGTCCATACCTCTGGTTGCCAATGAAGACTTGTCACCCCCCTCTGCTCCCGGTCAGTGAGTGGGGCTTGTCCTCCCCCAGCCAGGGCAATGGCGCCAAGCTGATGGAGTGGCAGGTGGATTACTGGACGGCAGCACAGGCACAGACAGGAAGAGAGACTCGAAGAAGAAAGACCTGCCTACCGCCAGCAACACCCTCAAGCGGGCCTTCCACTCCCTCCAGGTCAGCAGGCTGTGCAGCAGGGAGAGGCTAGAGCCACACCCTCCATGTCCTTGACAGTGGTCACCAAGGAGAAGAAAAAGTGCTGTTTCTGCCCAAGAAAACCCAGGACAAGGTCATGGCGTGCGAAGGCCAGTGCCTGAGGGCATAAGCCGCCTGGCCTGCAGGGCCGGCACCAGCAGAACATGCTGCGGGGCCTCCTCAGAGGTGTGGTGTGGAACGACCTGACGTTCCTCCAGCTGGCAGCCCAGGGTCCTCCCAGTCCAGCACTTCCCCATCTGCATCTCCAGACTCTCCGACTCCACCTTCCAGCCCTGCCTGTGGCCCTGCTGATGCCAAGCACTGAGGGTCCAACTGCTTTTCTGTTAACATTGCCGTTTAGTACAGAGACCGACCCTGGAAACACAAAGAGAAACCTTCTAAGTATGAATGTGCTCACAACCTGGAAAGTAATGTGGTGCCCCCATTGGGAGGCCCAACTGCTCTGCTGATTAACCAGAACTGTCTGGTGTTGGGAGGTCAGGTGGTCAGTGCTGAGCTGGAGAATCATGGAAGGTGTGTTTTGCCCTCAGAACCCCTAACACTCCCAGCGAGAAGGGTTCTCGTCTTCTCCACCTGCCCTTCCTGGAAGCCAGGACTCTGCCTCCACAGGACTCAGAGCTGAGTAGTCAGATGCCAAGGACTGGCCTCCCACTGCGGGCATCCTGAGCAGAACATGGAGGCCAGTCAGCCCAGCCCTGGGCCCCAGCTTCCAACCAGCCAAGTGGCACCAGCACCACACACTTGTGGTTTCCAATAAACTCCAGCCTCCTGGAATAAAGAAAAGGACCTATATAGTGCAGACCACCAGGCATACCAGCTGGACAAACTGAGCTGTGACTCACTTTCATCCTCACTCTTCTGTGTTAATACAGAACATGTGCTACTAACCAATGTGGGTGGCACCAACCATGTACCAGGTGAGCCCTGCCCCTCCCCAGCACAGTGGGCACTCAGCCACCTGCTTGCTGTGAGTCTTCAGGTCACTGCATCTCTCTGAGTGTTTGTTCCTCTGAACATGGGGAGAGCCTGGGCCCAGCCTCCTAAGTGTTATTGTAGGGACCAGGGGGAGAGGTCCTCCCTGGAAAGTGCTCTCTGGGTGCCTGGACAGTGAAGAGATCTGCCAGAGGGGCTGTGGTTGAGCTAATTGGCCGTTTTCTCTTCCTCTAGATGAAGCCTCTGCCTCATTTTTGACTTTCCTCAGGGCCTTGGGCTAAGCTCTCCTCTCTAGATAAAGAGATTGGAGATTCTATGAGGTGTCCCTGTCCTGGGCCAGCCCCTCAGAAAGTCCATAACCCTACCCCTGCCTGCACCCCTATCCAGGGACCCTGCTCACTAATCTGGTAGAACCTCCCCAGTGGCAGCTTGGCAGGTGTACCCTGCCCTGTGGGAATTGAGTGTCAGTGGGAGGAGAACCACACAGGGCAGCTAGTGAATTAGGCAGCACGTAGGTGCAGGAGCCAAAGCTCCAGGTGTTATGTGGGCTGTGAAGAGCCAGGGCTAAAGACGAAGTTCATTTGTTTGTTCATTGGTCAACTATTCCTGGAGCACCTACTGTGTGCCAATGAATGACATGAACAGGGTGGACACCAGCCCTCCCTGCCCTCATGGAGTTGACATTTGGCGGGAGGGTCATCGGAGGGAACAGGGACACTGAGAGAGCGTGTCAGGTTCCCCTGAAGAAGGGGGCAGGTGGTTAACTCATTGATCCAGAGCTGTCAGTTAGGAGGGCTTTCTGCCAGCCCCTCCTGGGTGACCAGGCGTGTCTCTGCCAGGACTGCCAGACTGAAAATGGACAAGGAGTAGGTCTGGCTTCTGGATGGGCAGGAGCAGCAGGCACAGGACCCCAGGCTCTCTGAGTCGTGCTCTGGGAGGGCCGTGGGAAGGAAAGGCCAGGCCTCAGACTCTGCTGACCACCTCTCTCTCTCCTCCATCTCCTGCATCCTGGGCATCTGGCTGGACCAGTACCCTCAGGATTTTTATCGACCACCAGAATTTCCAATCTTGATCATGCTTTTGCCTCCATAGAGCTCACCTTTCCAGTCCCAGACCTGCCAAACCAGGCCCAGTATCTCCACTCACAGCTGGAGCACCTGAGCCCACTGAGGTGGAGAGAGAGAGGTTGAGGAGGAGTCAGAGAGAGTGAGCTGGGAGAGGGGATGTGGCTGCCCACCCAGAGAAGAGCTCCCAGAGGCTGGGCTTAGGCAGGAGCACAGAGCCGCTCAGGTCGGTGCCCAGGGCCTGCAGTAGGAGGACTTCCTGGGGTGGGGCTTGAACTGGGACTTCAGTGATGGTGATGGGAGGTTCCTTCCTTGGAAGGCACACAAAAGGCTGTCATGGTGGTAACATGTTCTCTTCCTGGATCGACAGAAGCAGCCCCAGAGCAAGATGAAGAAACACCTAAAGAGGAAACGCCAGCTCTGGTGCCCTCTCCTGAGCCAGAGCAGGCTCCAGGCACAGCTGTCACTGAGCTTCCAGATGTGGACCCACCTGCAGCTTGTGAGCCACTCGCTCAGCTCCTGGGAGGCCGGTGGT
>PVJC01011591.1:0-29278 GCA_004026665.1 Murina feae
TTTATTGTTCATATTGTTACAGTTGTTCCTCTTTTTTCCCCCATAGCTCCCCTCCTCCCAGTTCCCACCCCATCCTCTGTCCCCCTCCCCCCCCATCCTCATCCATAGGTGTACAATCATTGTCCATTCTCTTCCCGCACCCCCAACACCCTTTACCCCCGAAAATTGTCAGTCCACTCCCTTTCTATGCCTCTGATTCCACAGCTTTTTTATCCATACATCTACTGATGAGCACTTGGACTGTTTCCAAATCTTAGCTATTGTAAATAATGATGCTATGAATATATGGGCTACATATATTTTTTTCTGATTGGTGTTTTGAAGTTTTTAGAATATATTCCCAGAAGTGGGATTGCTGGGTCAAACAAACAGAGTCCCATTTTTAATTTTTTGAGGAAACTCCATACTATTTTCCACAGTGAATGCACCAGTCTGCATTCCCACCAGCAGTAACTAGTGTTCTCTTTTCTCCACATCCTCACCAGCACTTGTTGCTTGTTGATTTTTTTTAATGATAGCCAGTCTGACAGGTGTGAAGTGACATCTCATTATAATTTTAATTTGCATTTCTCTAATGATTAGAGAGTTTGAGCATTTTTTCATATGTCTCTTGGCCATTTGTATGTCCTCTTTGGGGAAATGTCTATTTAGTTCTGCTCCTTTTTTAAGTGGAGTGTTTGTCTTCTTTTCATTGAATTATATGAGTACTTTATATATTTTGGATATTAACTCCTTATCAGATATATCAAATATGTTTTCCCATACAGTGAGTTCCCTCTTCATTTTGTTGATGGTTTCTTTTGCTGTGCAGAAGCTTTTAATTTTGATGCAGTCCCATTTGTTTATTTTCTCCTTAATTTCCTTTGCCCTAGGAGATAAATTCATAAACATATTGCTATGTAAGATGTCTGAGATTTTGCTGCCTATGTTCTCCTGTAAGATTTTTATGGTTTCATAACTTACATTTAAGTCTTTTATCCATCTTGAGTTTATTCTTGTGTATGGTGTAAGTTGGTGATCTAGTTTCATCTTTTTGCATGCGTCTGTCCAGTTTTCCCAACACCATTTATTGAAGAGACCGTTATTACACCATTGTATGTTCTTGCTTCCTTTGTCAAATATTAATTGACTGTAATGGTGTGGGTCAAATTCTGGGGTCTTTGTTCTGATCCATTGATCTACATACCTGATCTTGTGCCAGTACCAGGCTGTTTTGGTTATAATGGCTTTGTGGTGTAGTTTGATATCCATTATTGTGACCCCCCTTACTTCATTCTTCTTTCTCAAGATTGTTGCAGCTATTCATGGTCTTTTATGATTCCATATAAATTTTTGGAGTATTTGTTCTAGCTCTGTAAAATATGCCATTGGTATTTTAATAGGGATTGCATTGAATCTGTAGATTGCTTTGGGCAGTATAAACATTTTACTGGTGATAACGCTTCCAATTCATGAACATGGTATATGCTTCCATTTGTTTCTTCCTTTATTTATTTTTTCAATGTCTTATAGTTTTCGAAGTATAGGTCTTGGTTAAGTTTATATTTTTTGATGCAATTGTAATTGGATTTCTCTTTCTGAGAGTTCATATGTATAAAAATGCCATCAATTTGCAGATGTTGCTTTTGTATTCTGCTACCTTGCCGCATTCATTTATTAAGTCTAGTAATTTCCTGGTGGAGTATTTAGGGTTTTCTATGTACAATATCATGTCATCTGCAAATAATGACAGTTTTACTTCTTCCTGTCCAATTTGGATGCCTTTTGTTCCTTCTTGCAAATGGTCATCACACCCTCACGCTGTCACACCATAACACCTAAGACACTCAACACTGGGGAGAGAGGAATGGGGACCAGCGAGGCACAAATATGCTCGTGAGAGAGAAATGAGGATCATTCAGGCACAAATGGGCTCACGAGAGAGGAATGGGGACCAGCCAGGCTGCAACCCAGGAGAGGAACAAGCTGCCTGCCCCACAGTCCTGGGTGCCAGTGGCTGCACCTGTGCCTGTGGCCCAGGAGAGGGACAAGCTGCCCACTCCATGGTCCCAGATGCCAGCACCTGTGTCTGTGGCTCAGGAGAGGCATAAGCCACCCACCCCGCGGTCCTGGGCACCTATGGCTGCAGCCCAGGCAAAGCCAGCCTGGGTTCTGGGTAGCTGTGGCTGGGCAGAGGGAGGGAAGCCCAGGTCTCAGGTGCCTGTGATCCGCCAGAGGAGGGAATTCTGGGTCCCGGGTGAGGCAGAGGTGGTTAGGGGTGATCAGGACAGCAGGGGAGCAATTAGGGGCAATCAGGCAGAGGTGGTTTAGGGGCAAGCGGGCAGGCAGAAGTGGTTAGGAGTGATCAGGCAGGTAGGCAGAGGGGTTAGGGACAATCAAGCAGACAGGCAGGCGAGCAGTTAGGAGCCAGCAGTCCCAGATTGCGAGAGGCAGTTGGACATCCCCCGAGGGGTCCCAGATTGGAGAGAGTGCAAGCCGGGCTGAGAGATATCCCCATGCATGGATTTCATGCATCAGGCCTCTAGTTTTGAATAAGAGTGGTGAAAATGGACATCCTTGTCTTGTTCTTGTTCTTAAGGGAAACATGTTGAGTTTTTTGCCCATGGAGTATTATATTGGCTGTAGGTTTGTCATGTATGTCCTTTATTATGTTGAGGTATGATCCCTTTATTCCCACTTTATTGAGAGATTTTTTTACCAAAAATTGGTGTTGCATTTTATTGAATGCTTTTTCTCCATCTATTGATATGATCACATGGTTTTTATATTTTTATTTGGTTGTGTAATGTATCATGTTTTTTTTATTTGTGTATATTGTACCAGCCTTGCATCCCCAGAATAAATCCCATTTAATCATGGTGTATGATAATTTTAATATATTGCTGGTTTCCATACGCTACTATTTTGTTGAGGATTTTAGCATCTGTGTTCATAAGGGATATTGGCCTATAATTTTCTTTCTTTGCAGTGTCTTTATCTGGTTTTGGAATCAGGATAATGCTGGTTTCATAAAAAGTGTTCCTTCCTCTTGAATTTTGTGGAATAGTTTGAGGAGGATGGGTGTCAGTTCTTCTTTGAATGTTTGGTAAAATTCACCTGTAAATAAATTAGGCCCAGGACTTTTGTTGCTGAAAGTTTCATAATTACTGTTTCAATTTCACCAGTTCTTAGTGGCTTACTCAGGTTTTCTGATTCTTCCTGATAGAGTTTTGAAAGATCATATGTTTTTAGGAATTTGTCCATTATATCCAGGTTGTCCAATTTGTTTACATATAGTTGTTCGTACTATTTGCTTATAATCATTTGTATTTCTGCCCTGTCCATTTTTTTTTTGACTGTCAACTCAAGTATTTTTTAATAACAGTGTCACAGCACTCAAGTTGCAAGCAATGGGTGTTGACAGAGTTGGGTGTGGGAAGTGGAAGAACTGCAAGATAAAAGAAGAAATTAAATCATGGAACCTTTGTAAATTAAGAGAAGCAGCTGAACTGAGAAATTCTAACTCTCAGGCCCTAGAATTATGACATCATCAGCCAATCCATTCAATACTTTATCGATGTTGGGATGTCCACCCTCCCCACCCCCTAAATCCATGATGTTTCCAGATTTGGTCAATGCCCGAGCCATTAGGCCAAGTATTATTTTCAGCTCCAGCAGCTCCCTTGTTTTGCGAGTTCAGGCCAGACAGGAAACCACCCAGTCTGGGAGGATTCTGTTAAATCCCAAAAGAGCACATACTCTCAGGTGCAAGACCATCAAGGCAGCAAGGGATATTCCACTTAATCACCATGCATAGCAAGAAGTGAACAAGTAGCCACTGCTATTCATATCACCTCTTTCATTTCTGATTTTATTTCTTTGGGTCCTCTTTCTCCATTTATGAGTCTGGTTCGGGGTTCATCAATCTTGTTTATCTTTTCAAAGAACCAGCTGTTGGAATTATTGATTTTTGTACTGTTTTTTGTTTTTGTTTATTGGTATTTTTTAGTCTGTATGTCATTTATTTCCACTCTGATCTTTATTATTTCCTTCCTTCTACTTCCTCAAGGCTTTTCTTGATGTTCTCTTTCTAATTCATTTAGTTGTAGGGCTAAGTAGTTTAATAGTGCTTTTTCTTATTTCTTGAGGTAGGCCTATAGTGCTATGAACTTCTCTCTCAGGACTGCTTTTGCCCTCTCCCATAGCTTTGGGAAGGTGTGTGTTCATTTTCATTTGTTTCCAGGAAATTTTTAATTTATTGCTTGATCTCATTGTTTAATAACATGCTATTTAGCTTCCATGTATTTGATTGTTTTTTTACTGTAATTAATTTCTAACTTCATGTCATTGTGATCTGAGAAGATGCTTGGTATTATATCAATCTTTTTGAGTTTGTATAGACTTGTTTTGTGCCCTAACATGTGGTCTATCTTTGAGATTGTTCCATGTTCACTTGTAGCCCTAAGAACTTCCTTCTCAGGACTGTTTTCACTGGGTCCCATAGATTTTGGATCTAATCCCCAAGATGGACTGCCCAGCAGAGAGCACCCAGGTATCCATAACTTCTGGCTATGAAAAGTAGCAGGGTTGCTGTCTGCCAGGGAGCAATGGCAGGAAATTCAGGCACACTCTTATAGGGCCAACACACAAAACTCCCTGTGGAGCCACCCACCTTGTGCTCTGGCAGAGGGAGGGCATAGTGGACTGGAGCATTTGACAAAATCCAACACCCATTTTTGATTAAAAACTCTCAGCAAAGTGGGAATAGAGGGAGCATATCTCAACACGGTAAAGGCCTTGTATGACAAACCTATAGTGAACAACATACTAAATGGGGAAAAAGTAAAACCATTTCCCCTAAGAACAAGAACAAGACAGGAATGTCCACTTTCACCACTCTTATTCAACATATACAGGAAGTCCTAGCCACAATGATCAGGCAAGAAGAAAGGGTACATCCAGCAAGGCTATCATTCAAAATAGATAGTCAAATAAAGACCTTCCCAAACAAACACACAAAAAAGACAGAAAGAGTACATCACCATCAAGCCAGCGTTACAAGAAAAGGCATCCAAATTGGAGAGGAGGAAGTAAAAGTCTAATTATTTGCAGATGACATGATATTATACATAAAAAACCCTAAAGACTCCACAAAAAAACTACTAGATTTAATGAATTTGGCAATATTTCAGGATACAAAACCAACAACCAAAAATCGATGGCTTTTTCTTACATTAATAATGACTTCTTCAAATGAAAAACTAAACATACAATCCTATTTACCATTGCAACAACAAAAAAATTAAGATACTTAGAAATAAACTTAACAAAGGAGACAAAAAACCTGTACTCAAAAAACTACATGATGTTGAAAAATAAATACAAGAAGACATAAACAAGTGGAAGAATATACTGTGTTCATGGATTTGTAGAATCAACATCAATAAAATGTCCATACTACCCAAGGCAATCTACAGATTCAATGTAATTCCTATTAAAATACCAATGGCATATTTCACAGAGCTAGAAAAATACTCCACAAATTTATATGAATAAAAAAAGAACTCAAATAGTTTCAGAAATCTTAAGAAGAACAAAGTTGGAGGAATCACCATACCTGATATCAAGTTATCCTACAAAGCCACTATAATCAAAACAACCTGGTACTGGCACAAAGACAGGCATATAGAGCAATGGAACAGAACAGAGAACCCAGAAATTGATCCAAGCCATTATGCTCAACTAATATTTGAGAAAGGAAGCAAGAGCATACAATGGAGTCAAGACAGTTTCTTCAATAAATGGTGTGGGAAAAATTGGACGGGTACATGCAAAAAAAAAGAAGAAAAAAAAGAAACTAGACCACCAATTTATACCATACATAAGGAAAAACTCAAAATGGATAAAATACTTAAATGTAAGTCGTGAAACCATAAAAAAAAAACTAGAAGAAACCATAGGCAGCAAAATCTCAGACATCTGTGTTAGCAATATGTTTACAGATACAATTCCTAGGGCACAGGAAACTAAGGCTAAAATAAACAAATTGGACTACATCAAAATAAAAAGCTTCTGCACAGCAAAAAGAAATCACCAACAAAAGGAAAAGGGAGCCCATTGTATGGGAGAACATATTTGGAAATGATACATCTGATAAAGGGTTAATATCCAAAATATACAAGAAACTCATACAACTTAACAAAAGGAAGGCAAACAATCCAATTAAAAAATGGGCAAGGACCTAAATAGACACTTCTCCAAAGAGGACATACTGATGGCCAAGAAACATATGAAAAAATGCCCAAAGTGTCTGATCACCAGAGAGATGCAAATTAAGATGACAAATGAGGTATCATCTCACACCTGCCAGAGTGACTACTATGAACAAATCAAAAAATGATAAGTGCACTGATGATGGGAATGCAGACTGGTATAGCCACAATGGAAAACAGTATGGAGGTTCCTTAGAAAATTAAAAATAGATTTGTCAGTTGACCCGGCAATCTGACTTCTGGGAATATATCCCAGGAATCCAGAAACACCAATCAGAAAGAATGTATGCATCCCTATGTTCATAGCAGTACAACTTATAATAGCAAATATCTGGAAACAGCCCAAATGCCCATCAGTAGATGAGTGGATAAAAAAGCAGTGGTATATTTATATCATGGAATACTATTCAGCAGTAAAAAAGACGACTATTACCCTTTGAGACAGCATGGAGGGATCTTGAGATAATCATGATAAGTGAAAGAAGTCAGTCAGGTAAAGACAAATGTCACATGATCTCACTCATATGTGGAATCTAAGTAACAAAATAAACTGATGAATAGAGTGGATCCAGACACATGGAAGCATGGAACAGAGTGTGGAATCTCAGAGGGAAGGCAGGGAGGGTAGGAGGAATATAACCAAAGACCTCGTATGGATATATGCATAACCCATGGACCCAAACAATAGGGTGCTAAAGGCCTGGGGCTGCAGGGTTGTGATGGCAGACTGGAGGGGTTCAATGGGTGAAAAAAGGGGAACATATGTAATACTTTCAACAATAAGGAATTATTTTTTTAAAAAAAGATTTTGAGAAATAGGGGAATGACTGCGGTTTAGAATAAGGAGGGAGAAAAGAAATTAGAAGATAAGAAATATAAAGAAAAAAATTGAAGAGGAAAGAGCCAGATAGTCCTAAATTTAGGAAGTGAAACAAGTTAAGAAATTAGTAGCAGAAGAAAAGAGAAAGAGAAGAGAAAAAAATTAAAAACTTAGTAATGAAAGAAAATAAAAACAATGAGAAAGGGAGAATGAATATGAGTAAGGGAGAGGAAATTAGATATATGTACAAAACAACAGAGACTAGAATAATAAATCAATGAAGCAGATAGGAAGATCAATTTTTAAAAAGGGGAAAAAAGAAAGGAAAGAAAAACTACAATGGAGAAAGAAGAAACATGAGAGAGAAAAAGGAGAAAAGGTCTAAAAAATAAAAGATAAGAATAAAAAATAAAGTGAAGTGTCATTTGCTTCAGCTGAGTTTTAACACCTTGTGGGCACAGGCTTAGGTCCACACACTTCTGTTCTGTCTACCAATTCTGGGCTTCCTGTTAGATACTCAGGTGTTAACCACTGTCAGGCACTGTCTTTTGGCTTTTAGCACTCTGCTTAAAGCTCCAAGCGATCCAACTGGTCCACTGCTTGTACCTATCTCCACAGACCTTGGCTTCAAGCATGAGTAGCCATTCTACCTTCTTTGCCTTCCCACCAAGTGTCAGCCTTAATCACTCAAGAGTCTGTCTCTGATAGGGCTTTAGGTGGGGTTGGTGTTATTTCACTTTCAGGAAATATGATGGGTATTTTTTCCTGTCCCAGAGCTACTTCTCCACGAGTGGCTCAAAATATTACTCTGCCCTTGACTGGACAGAGGTTGTTGTTTGGAGATCAATGAGGTCAGCTGGGACCCTGGAATTTTTATCAGTCTGGTTCCCAGAATAGTGGGGTGGATGGCCCCTCCTCCACTCTGATCATTGAAGGCTCCTTGAGACTATTCATACCTCTAAGCTTGGCCTCTGTCTTTGTCTCCTCAGCAATTTTCAAAATGCAGGCTGTGGTAGACTATATCACCTAGGGCAGGGTGTTTCATATATATATATATATATATATATATATATATATATATATACACACACACACACACACACACACATATATATATATGTATATATGTATATATATTACATAAAGTATTACAAAGATTAGTACATATATCTCTTTTTCCCCTGCCCTTCCCCCAGCCTCCCCTACCCACCCCCAGTGATTTGTGTCCATTGGTTATGCTTAAATGAATGCATAAAAGTTCTTTGGTTGATCTATTATGCCCCCCCAACCCTCCCTGTCCTTGTTGCTATAATTTGATAGTCTGTTTGATGCTGCTCTGCCTCTATATCTATTTTTGTTCACCAGTTTATAATGGTTATTAATATCCATAGATGAGTGAGGACATGTGGTATTTTTCTTTCATTGACTGGCTTATTTCACTTAGCATTATGCTCTCCAGTTCCATCCATGCTGCTGCAAATGATAAGAACTCCTTCCTTTTTACAGCAGCATAGTATTCCATTGTGTAGATGTACCACTGTTTTCTAATCCATTCATCTGCTGATGGACATTTAGGCTGATTCCAAATCTTAGCTATGGTAAATTGTGCTGCTGTGAACATAGGGGTGCACATATCCTTTCTGATTTCTTGGGATATATTCCTAGAAGTGGAATCACTGGGTCAAATGGCAGTTGCATTTTTAGTTTTTTGAGGAAACTCCATACTGTTCTCCACAGTGGCTGCACCAGTCTGCATTTCCACCAGCAGTGAATGAGGGTTCCTTTTTCTCCTCATCCTCTCCAGCACTTGTTCTTTGTTGATTTGTTGATAATAGTCATTCTGACAGGTGTGAGATGGTACCTCATTGTTGTTTTGATTTGCATCTCTCAGATGATAAGTGACTGAGCATGTTTTCATATGTCTCTCAGCCTTATTTATGTCCTCTTTCGAAAAATGTCTATTTAGGTCCATTGTCCATTTTTTGATTGAGTTGTTTATCTTCCTTTGGTTAAGTTGTATGAGTTCCCTGTAAATGTTGGAGATTAAACCTTTATCAGAGATATCATTGGCAAATATATTATCCCATGCAGTGGGTTTTCTTGTTGTTTTGTTGATGGTTTCTTTTGCTGTGCAGAAGCTTTTTATTTTGATATAGTCCCATTTGTTTATTTTGCCTTTAGCTTCCACGGCCCTAGGAGCTGCATCAGTGAATAAATTCTTTCGGCATATGTCTGAGATTTTGCTACCTATGGAATCCTCTAGTATTTTTATGGTTTCCTATCTTACGTTTAAGTCCTTTATCCATTTTGAGTTTATTTTTGTGTATGGTGTAAGTTGGTGGTCTAGTTTCATTTTTTCGCATGTGTCTAACCAAGTTTCCCAGCACCATTTATTGAAGAGTTTGTTTTGGCTCCATCGTATGGTCTTTCCTCCTTTGTCAAATATTAATTGAATGTAGTGGCTCGAGTCAATTTCTGGGTTCTCTATTCTATTCCATTGGTCTATATGTCTGTTCTTGTGCCAGTACCAGGCAGTTTTGAAAACAGTGGCTTTGTAATACAGCTTGATATCTGGAATTGAGATCCCTCCTACTTTGTTCTTCTTTCGCAGGATCGTCACAGCTATTTGGAACTTTTTTAATTCCAGATGAATTTTTGAAGAGTTCTTTTTAGATCTGTGAAATATGCTATTGGTATTTTAATGGGGAGTGCATTGAATCTATAGATTGCTTTGGGTAGTATGGACATTTTGATGATGTTAATTCTACCAATCCATGAACACGGAATGTTCTTCCATCTGTTTATATCTTCCTCCATCTCTTTTTTCAATGTACTGCAGTTTTCTGAGTATAGGTCTTTTATGTCCTTGGTTAAGCTTATTCCTAGGTATCTTAATTTTTTGGTGCAATGGAAAATGTGATTGCTTTTTAAATTTCTCTTTCTGTAAGTTCACTATTGGCATATAAAATGCCATAGATTTCTTGTGTTAATTTTGTATCCTGCTACATTACCATATTCATTTATTAGGTCTAATAATTTTTTGATGGAGCCTTTAGGGTTTTCTAAGTGCAGTATCATGTCATCTGCAAATAACAATTTTACTTCTTCTTTTCCAATTTGGATGCCTTTTATTTCTTCTTCTTGCCTGATCGCATTGGCTAGCACTTCCAGTACTATGTTGAACAGGAGTGGTGAAAGTGGGCATCCCTGTCTTGTCCCTGTTCTTAAGGGAAATAATTTTAGTTTTTGCCCATTGAGTATGATGTTGGCTGTGGGTTTGTCATAAAAGGCTTTTATTATGTTGAGGTATGATCCCTCTATTCCCACTTTGCTGAGAATTTTTATCACGAAAGGGTGTTGGATTTTGTCAAATGCCTTTTCTGCATCAATCAATATGATTATGTGATTTTTGTCTCTCAATTTGTTTATGTGATGTATCACATTTATTGATTTGTGGCTATTGTACCAGCCTTGCATTACTGGAATAAATTCCACTTGGTCATGGAGTATGATCTTTCTAATGTAATGCTGGATCCGGTTTGCTAGAATTTTGTTGAGGATTTTAGCATCTATGTTCATTAGGTATATTGGCCTGTAATTCTCTTTCTTTGTGGTGTCTTTATCTGGTTTTGGTATTAGGGTAATGCTAGCTTCATAGAAAGAGCTTGGAAGTGTTCCTTTGTCTTGAATTTTTTGGCATAGTCTGAGAAGGATTGGCTTTAGGTCTTCTTTGAATGTTCAGTAAAACTCCCTTGTGAAGCCATCTGGTCCAGGGCTTTTGTTTGTTGGAAGTTTTTGGATGACTGTTTCAATTTCATCAGTAGTTATTGGCCTATTCAGGTTTTTTGATTCTTCCTGATTGAGTTTTGGAAGCTTGTATTTTTCTAGGAATGTGTCCATTTCATCGAGGTTTTCCAGTTTGTTGGAGTAGAGTTGTTCATAGTATTTTTTGACAATCCTTTGTATATCAGTAAGGTCAGTTGTTATTTCACCTCTATCATTTCTGATTTTGTTTATTTGGGTCCTCTCTCTTTGTTTCTTGGTGAGTCTGGCGAGGGGTTCATCAATCTGGTTAATTCTTTCAAAGAAACTGCTGTTGGTTTTGTTGATCTTTTATATTGTTTTTTTTTTTGTTTGGTTTTTTTTTTTTGGTCTCTATGTCGTTTATTTCTGTTCTGATCTTTATTATTTCCTTCCTTCTGGATACTGTGGGCTTTTCTTGTTGCTCTCTTTCTAACTCTTTGAGTTGTGGGGTTAGATCCTTTATTACCAGTTTTTCTTGTTTTTTTGAGGTAGGCCTGTTGAGCTATGAACTTCCCTCTCAGGACTGCTTTCATTGTGTCCCATAGATTTTGTATTGTTGTGTTTTCATTGTCATTTGTTTCCAGGATGCTTCTTATTTCTTCTTTGATCTCTCTGGTAACCCACTCATTGTTTAATAACATGCTATTTAGCCTCCAAGTGTTTGATCTTTTTTCATACTCTTATTGTAGTTAATTTCTTGTTTTATGCCATTATGATCTGAGAAGATGCTTGCTATGATTTCTATTCTCTTGAACTTGAAGAGACTTTGCCTGTGTCCTAATATATGGTCTATCTTTGAAAATACCCCATGTGCACTGGAGAAGAATGTATATTCTGTAGCTTTGGGGTGAAATATTCTGAAGATGTCAAGTAAGTCCATCTCATCTAGTGAGTCATTTAGGATTGCTGTTTCTTTGCTGATTTTTTGTTTAGAGGATTTATCCAGTGGTGTCAATGGGGTATTAAAGTCCCCTACTATGACTGTATTGCTATCAATCTTTCCCTTGATGTCTTCCAGAAGTTGTTTTATGTACTTGGGTGCTACTGTATTGGGTGCATATATGTTTACTAGAGTTACATCTTCTTGCTGAATTGCTCCCTTTAGTATTATGTAGTGGCCTTCCTTATCTCTTGTCATGGCCTTTACTTTGAGGTCTATTTTGTCAGATATAAGTATCACAACCTCAGCTTTTTTCTCACTTCCATTTGCCTGAAAAATTTTTTTCCATCCCTTCACTCTCAGCCTATGTGAATCCTTTGTTCTGAGGTGGGTCTCTTGCAGACAGCAGATAAATAGGTCCTGTTTTCTTATCCATTGAGCTACCCTATGTCATTTGATTGGATCATTCAATCCATTTACATTTAAAGTTATTATTGAAAAGTACTTGTTTGTGGTCATTTTTATCCTTAATGTTTGTGTTTCTTCTTATTTTTTTGTTTCTTCTTTTTACAGCAGTCCCTTTAGCATTTCTTGCATTGCTGGCTTGGTAGTAATAAACTCTCTTAGCTTTTATTTGTCTGTGAAGCTTCTGATTCCACCTTCAATTTTGAATGATAGCCTTGCTGGGTATAGTATTCTTGGATTCATTCCCTTGCTTTGCATCACTTTGTATAGTTCATTCCATTCCCTTCTTGCCTGGTGTGTTTCTGTTGAGAAGTCAGCTAATATTCTAATAGGAGATCACTTATCGGTAACTTTCTGTCTCTCTCTGGCAGCCTTTAAGATTCTTACTTTGTTGATGGTGTTTGCCAATTTAATTATGATGTGTCTTGGTGTTGGTCTTTTGGGGTTCATCTTGTTTGGCACTCTATGTGATTCTTGGACTTGTGTAGTTTTTTCCTTGCTAATATCAGGGAAGTTTTCTGTCATTATTTCTTCAAACAGGTTTTCTATTCCTTGCTTCTCCTCCTCTCCTTCTGGTACCCCTATTAAGCGAATGCTGTTTCATTTTGTGTTGTCCCAGAGCTCCTGTAGGCTCTCCTCTTGCTTTTTAAGTTTTTTTTCCAGTTGCTACTGTGTTTGTGTGTTTTTTCCTATCTTGTCTTCTAATTCGCTGATATGGTCCTCAGCTTCTTCCAGTCTACTGTTTAAGCCTTCCATTGTGTTCTTTATTGCAACTATGTCGTTCTTCATTTCTTCTTGGTTCCTTTTCATATTGGTGACATTCTCATTCAGCTCCTTATAATTCTCATTGAGTTGTGTGTATTTGCCATCCAACCATTTGAGCATCCTTATAACCATTACTCTGAATTCTTTCTCTGATAAGTTAGTAGCTTCTATTTCATTTAACTCCCTTTCTGGTGAATCCTCTTTTTCTTTCCTTTGTGGATTGCTTTTTTGTCTTCTCATGTTTTGCTGTAGTGTTTTAATTGTAGCTCCAATTGCTTTGCTACCCAGTTTCTTTTGGGGATGGTGTTACTGCCATGACCTCTCAGGTCTTCGGAGTTTGGCAGACTAATGTAGCTCCCTGCTTGAGCTATTTGGGTTCTCTTGATGTAGGTCTGCGAGCTGGAAAGGCGCAACTGAGGTGTTTAGAAGTCAGCAGCCGTGGAGGGGGTGTCCCAATTTTTGCTGTCTTGTGCCCTTGATTGAAATCATGCGTGCTCACATGGCACCCAGGAACCATCTGTTGGGGTGTTGGGGCTCACGAGGCCTGTGTTCTGGAAAGGTGTGACTGTGGTGTCCAGAGTTCTGTGATTCTGAGGTTGACAGAAAATCACACCCAGCTGGGGCTCTCAGTATCTCCCAAGAGAAGTCTGTGGAGCCGCACACCTGGGCTACCTGTGCACAGATACTCATGAGTGCGCTGAGCTGGATCCCACAGTGACTCCCCAGAGAAGTCTGTGGAGTCACGCGCCTAGGCGACCTGTGTGCAGATATGCATGACTGCGCTGAGCTGGGGCCCACAGTGGCTTCCCAGAGAAGTCTATTGAGCTGTGTGCCTGGGCGACCTGTGTGCTGCTACACGCCAATGTGAGGGGCTGGGAGCTGGAGATGTGGGAATGCGAGGTCAGAGGTTGCCACTGGGGAGGGGAGGCTGCACTTACTGCTGCAGGCACCATGCTCCATTGGTGGTGGAGATCCCGGGGTTTTTTGCTGGGGTGGCCGCCGGGTTGCGCAGGCAGTGTCCCAGGCTTGTCTGGGTGGTGGTGCTGATGAGTTCTTAGAAGGGGTACTTCAAGATGGCATGGGCTCCCCACCCGAGTCCTGCAGTCTGCAGTCAGGAAGGGTGTTTCTTTTCCTTTTCCTGCCCTCTGGGTGTTGGGAGGAGGTGGCTCCTCCTAGGGAAAATGGCTGTTTTGATTTGGAAGCTTATAATCGACCCAATGCAGGACTCCTGGTTACTGCTTTTTCAATCTCCCTGCCCTGCTTCCCATGCCTGCCTGTCCTCAGGCACCTCAAGTTTGCGCTTTCTGTCCCCACACCAATGCCTCAGGTGTGTAGCTGAAAACAAAAACTCCTGTACTCTGGGTTTAGAGATGGAAAAAGAAATAAAAACTGTGGCTCTCTTCCCAAATGACTGTTCTGCTGCTGGCATTCTGCTGGCTAGATTCCGTAGCTGCTTGGATGATACAAGCACTGCAGGTCATGCCATGGCAGGTCCAGAGGTGACACTGGCGGCTCCACAGCCACCAAGTGCAGGTGTGTGTGCTCTGGGCAACTGCCCTATTACTACCTCACCCTTCCTAAAGGTCCCCAGGTGCCTTCCATTCTTTCTTGAATTTCTTAGCTGGACCACTTGAATTTCTTTCCCTGGATATCCCAGGGAAATTCTGCAATTTAGTTGTATTTCCAGCCTGGACCTAGGACAAGGTGCCCGACAGGTCTGCCTATTCAGCCACCAGTTTCTCCTCTCATCTGCAATTTTAAATGACAGCTTTTCTGGATACAGTAGTCTTGGTTTTAGACCCTTGCCTTTCATTATTTTGACTACTTCATGCCACTCCCTTCTGGCCTGAAGTGTTTCTATTGAGAAGTCAGTTGACATTCTAATGGGAACTCTTTGTAGGTAATTTTCTATCTCTTTCTTACTGACTTTAAGATTCTTTCTTTGTCTTTAACATTTGCCTTTTTAATTATGATGTGTCTAGGTGTGGGTCTCTTTGGGTTCATCTTCATTGGGACTCTGTCTTCCTGAACTTGTGTGATGTTTTCCTTCACCAGGTTGCAAAAGTTTTCTGTCATTACTTCTTTAAACAGGTTCTCTGTACCTTGCTCACCCTCTTCCCCTTATGGTATTCCTATAATGCAGATGTTTTTATCTACACTAATAAAAGAGAAACATGCAAATTAGTGTTACTCTGCTATGCCCACCAACCAATCTGAGTGACTATGCAAATTAACCCAACAAAGATGGCGGTTAATTTGCATACACAGGTGTGGATAAAGACTGAAGACAACAACATAGAAGGAAGCCAAGTGCTGCAGGCAGGAGCAAAGCTGCAGAGAAGCAAGTGGGGCAGTGGAGGCAGGAGCAAAGTCCACTTCAGCAGGTTTCACTCCCTTCTCTGCTTCGCTCTGGCTGCAGGAAGCCCTATTCTTGCAGAAATTTCCCTGCAACAGGCATCTAGCATTTCATATTGTCCCAGAGCTTCTTAAGTTTTCTTCTTGCTTTTAAATTCTTTTTCCTATTTGCTGCTCTAATTGGGTATTTATTTCTACCTTGTCTTCCAAATTGTTGATTCAATCCTCTGCTTCATCCAATCTATTTTTAATAACTTCTAGTGTAATACACACACACACACACACAGATACTAGGGGCCCAGTGCATGAAATTCGTGTACTGGGGGGTCCCTCAGCCCAGGCTGCCCCCTCTCACATATGGGGAGCCCTCAGGGGATGTCCTACTAATGGCTTAGGCCCACTCCCTGCTCTCTTGGGGAGCGGGCCTAAGCCGAAGTCTGGCATCCCTTTGTGGGAGGCAACCAGGCTAATCAGGGGAAGCCACCAGACCCATCACCCCGCTACTGCAGCTACTGCAAGTCATCACAGTCACCAATGTGTTTTCATTAACACAGACTCCTGTCCTTCACTATGAAAAAATGACAACTTTCTTTAGGCATTTTCAAGATGTGTATTTCATAGGATATGACATTTCGTTCTTTCTTTCTTTTTTATCCTCACCTGAGGATACGTTTCCATTGATTTTTTAGAGAATGTGGAAGAGATGGGAAAAACAGAGAGAAACATCAAAGTGAGAGGAACACTTTGATTGGTTGCCTCCTGCATATGCCCTGACCTGGGCCCTGGCCAGGGAGAAGCCCGCAACCTAGGTACATGCCCTTGGTCAGAATTGAACCCAGACCCTGCAGTCAGCAGGCTGAGGCATTATGCACTGAGGCAAACTGGCTAGGGCAGGATTGACATTTCTTAGCCCTCCAGCAGTGGACCTTCATTTTTTCTCTCTAGGAGTGTGGTGGAAAAACCCTAGATTGCCTTTTTGGATTCTTATTACCCAAGTTACTAAGAATATTACCAGTGGCATACAGGGAGCTTAGCCAATGCGCGGTAAGAAAAGGTGTTACCTCTGTAGTTCACTCTGATCACCAGCTCCACCCCTTCACCTCCAATCCCAGCTCCACCTCTGCCCAGGCATGTAACCTCTGGCCTAGGATGCAGGCTTGGGCAGGGAACCCCCAGGCCCCTCCGATCGCCAGCTTCATAGAGCCTAAGCCTCTGCGATCACCAGCTCTGATCCTGTCCCCTGCCATCACTGGCTCTGCCCTTGCCTCACTGGCAGCCTCTGGCCAAGGCTGCAGGCCTAGGCAGGTGACCTCCCAGATCCCTGCTTTGCTGGCTCCAGTGGTGCCCATACCCCTGTGATCGCAGGCTCTACCCCTACCCCTCCAATTGCTGGCACTACAGAGCCCAGATCTCTGTGATCTCTGGCCTTGCCCCTGCCCAGGCCTGAGGTTTCTGGCCCAGACCTTATGCCTGGGTAGGTCACCCTCATACCCCTCTGATGACCAGCTCGGCCCCTGCCCCCTCCGATCACCAGCTCCTCCCTTGTCCATGCCTGAGGCCTCTGATGAAGGCCTCTGGCCTGGGCAGGGGACCCCCAGCCCCTTCTGATCACCTGTTCCACCTCTTGGTCCCCCCGCCTCCCTTGCCACCTGCCTGGTTAACAGGCCTGACCACTTCAGTGGAGAGGCTGAGCCGGACTGGGCGCCTCCATCTTGTGGCTATAGGGGTGGCTATCTTTGTCACAAAGTGATGCCCAATTTGCATATTACTCTTTTATTAGACAGGATGTGTCTATGGGCACCTCCATCTTGTGGCTATGGTGGCAGCCAGCTTGTGTTCATGGGGGCAGCCATCCTTGTCATGGAGTGACACCTAAGTTGCATATTACTGTATTTTCTGGCATATAGGATGACTGGGCATATAAGACAACCCCCAACTTTTTTTTTTTTTAAAGTATCTTTGTTGTTCAGATTATTACAGATGTTCCTTTTTTTAAACCCCCATAGCTCCCCTCCACCTGGTTCCCCCCAACCCCGTGCCCTTACCGCACCACTGTCTTCATCCACAGATGTAAGATTTTTGTCCAGTCTCTTCCCATACCCCTCAAATCCCCTTCCCCCTGAGAATTGTCAGTCCATTCCCTTTATATGCCCTTACTTCTATTCTAGTCACCAGTTTATTCTGTTTATCAGATATTTCTATTGACTTAATTGTTATATTCACTGGTTGATAGATATGTATTTGTTGTCACTTTGTTTTTCATACTTTTATTTTTATCTTTTTCTTCTTCTTTCTCTTCTTAAAGAATGCCCTTCAGCATTTCAAATAATCCTGGTTTGGTGGTGATGAACTCCTTTAGCTTTTTCTTGTCTGTGAAGCTCTTTATCTGACCATCAATTTTATATGATAGCTTTGGTGGGTAGAGTAATCTTGGTTGTAGGTTCTTGCTATTCATCACTTTGAATATTTCTTGCCACTCTCTTCTGGCCTGCATGATTTCTGATGAGAAATCAGCTGATAGTCATATGGGTACTCCCTTGTATGTAACTATTTTTCTCTTGCTGCATTTAAGATTCTCTCTTTGTCTTTTGCCTTGGCATTTTAATTATGTTGTGTCTTGGAGTGGTCCTCTTTGGATTCCTTTTGTTTGGGATTCTCTGTGCTTCCTGGACTTGTAAGTCAATTTCTTTCACCAGGTAGGGAAAGTTTTCTGTCATTATTTCTTCAAATAGGTTTTCAATATCTTGCTCTTTCTCTTCTTCTGGCACCCCTATAATTCTGATGTTGGTATGCTTAAAGTTGTTCTGGAGGCTCCTTACACCATCTTCATATTTTGGGATCCTTTTTTCTTTTTGCTTTTCTAGTTGGGTGCTTTCTGCTTCTTCTTATTTCAAATCTTTGACTTGATTCTTGCAAACCTCTAGTCTGCTATTGGATCTCTGTATAATATTCTTTATTTCAGTCAGTGTATGCTTAATTTCTAGTTGGTCCTTTTTCCTATCCTCGAGGGTCTCACTAGATTTATTGAGGGTCTCACTAAGTTTATCAGCAGTTTCTAGAAAATTCTTGAAAAACGTTAAAACTGTGGTTTTGAACTCTATATCCAGTCATTTGCTTTCCTTCATTTCTGTCATTTGTGATCTGTTTCTTTGTCTCCACATTTTGGCTGCTTCCCTATGTTGATAGAGTGGCTTTCTTTGCTAGGTGTCCTATAGGGCCCAGTGATTCAGCGTCCCCAATCACCTGGGGTGGACACTCTTGGTGTATGCCTTTGAGGGCTGGGTGCACAGTCTTGTTGTAGTTAAGTGTTGATTACTGTTGGTATCACTGGGAGGAAATGACCTCCAGGCCTTTCTGTCATTTCTTGGAGTTTGGAACATTTGTAGTTCTCTGTCCCAGCTGCAGTCTGTTAGATTAGGCTCCAGGCAGACAGGCGCACAGCTTGGGTGGGGTTGTAAATTGGGTGGGGCGGGGTCTCAGGGAATCTCCAGGGTGGAGCAACCTGTGATGGCTGCCCCTCAGCCAGCTCCATGGCTTCTCCCTGTTTTGGCGTCTCCACACTCTGGCATCTGCGTGCCCCTGATTCCTCAAGTCTCGGAGCTCCATGTCAGTGATCTCTGTAAACAGCTCTGCTAGAACGCCACTGGTCTTCTGCCCCATTGTCAGACAGCCTGCAATGTGTTCAGTGTGACCCTGGAGCTTGTAAACCCCTTCCAAGCCATGGACCCAGGTATAGCAGCCGCCACTGTGTTGCCTGCGCCACCACTGTTTTGTGTGCATCCATACCTCTCAGTTTTGGTGCCGAGATCTTCTGCTCAGTCTCAATGCACTCCTTCTCTTGGCTTCTAGTTGTAAAGCTTCCATTCCCTTGGTTCTGGAGAATGGCCGTTTAGGTTTATAGTTGTATTTTTTAATGTGGTTGTGGGAGGCTGCACATTCAGGTATATACCTTATGCCGCCATCTTGGTTCTTTCCAACCCCCAACTTGATTTTCCTGGGTTAAAAAGTCCAGATGGAGACCATATGTGGCACAAAAAGGAGCCGACCAGAGACACTTGCTGTCTCCGTCTGGCTCCATTGATGACCTCCGACTTTGAGAAGATTTTCCTGGGTTAAAAAGTCATCTTATACACCGGAAAATATGGTACTCTTTTATTAGATAGGATGTGGCTATGGGCACCACCATCTTGTGGCTATGGGGGGCGGCCATATACATCACAGAGTGACACTTAATTTGTATATTACTCTTTTATTAGATAGGATGTGGCTATGTGTGCCTCCATCTTGTGTCTATGGGGGTGGCCATCTTTTGGCTATGGGTGCCACCATTTCGTGGCTATGGGCACCACCATCTTGTGGCTATGGGCGCTGCCATCTTGTGGCCTTCGGGGCGGCCATCTTTGTAATGGAGTGATGCCTAATTTTCATATTACTCTTTTATTAGATAGGATAGTACTGGATGTCCTAGTCATAGCGATTGGATAAGTAGATGAAAGAAAAGGCATCCAAATTGGAAAGGAGGAAGTAAAACTCTCATTATTTACAGATGACATGATATTGTACATAGAAAACACGAAAGCCTCCACAAAAAAACTACTAGATTTAATAAATGAATTTGGCAATGAAACAGGCTACAAAATCAAAACCCAAAAATTGATGGCTTTTTTATGCACCAATAATGAATTCTCAGAAAGAGAAACTAAACAAATAATCCCTTTTACCTTTGCAACCAAAAAATTAAGGTATTTAGGAGTCAACTTAACCAAGATCAAAAGACTTGTACTCAGAAAACTAAAGGACGTTGAAAAATGAGGTAGAGGAAGATATAAACAAGTGGAAGAATATACCATATTTTCTGGCATATAAGATGACTTTTTAACCCAGGAAAATCTCACAAGTCGAGGATCGTCTTATACGCTGGGTGTCGTCTTATAGGGCGGGTGGTGAAACTTCCGAGCCGGACTGGAAAATCTGCGGTCGCCACATATGGTGGGGGGAGCTCAAACATGGCCGCACACCATTCATTTCAATGGAACCAGACAGAGACTGCAAGTGTCTCTGGCCGGCTCCTTTTTGTGCCACATACAGTCTCCATCTGGATATTTTAGCTTAGCAAAATCTTCTCAAAATTTGGGGGTTGTCTTATACATCCAGTCGTCTTATACACCAGAAAATTGGAACTGTGTTAATGGATTAGTAGAATTAACATCATTAAAATGTCCATACTACCCAAGGCAATCTAAAGATTCAATGTAATCCCTATTAAAATACCAACAGCATTTTTCACTGATATAGAAAAAATACTCTAAAAATTTATATGGAGCCTAAAAAGACCCTATTAGCTTCAGCAATCTTGAGAAAGGCAAAAAAAGTTGGAGGAATCACAATACCAGATACTGAGAAGGGTAAAAAGGGCTAATTCCCTTTTAACCCTGATAGTTGGGGAACTAGCAATCTGGATCTGTGCCAGCAAGCCAAGTGTACATTCTAGACTATAATTAAGTCATTGCCTCTTTCCCATAAATTGGTCTTGCAGAACTAGTTATCTAAATACAGAGGCCATAAAACTGTGAACAGTGCACTGCCCCAGAATGGGGGTTATTAATACTGGCACCAGGCCAGACCATCAAATATGGCCTGGAGATCCCCAACACCTGGGGGCCTTCTTGCAAAGCCCACAAAAAGGACCAGAAGCATAATCCATATTTTTGGGACAAAGACCCCAGAAAGATATAAAAGAGGAGCTCCTGCATATTACTTTGCTCAGATTTGGGAAGTTATTCCACTGAATCTGCCAGCGTATTAAACAGTGTAACTCCTTTTCTCTAAAAGCATTGCTTGGTTTTTCTTTGGTCTTCTACAACAATTGATTCCCTGGACTGGAAAGCCAACCATACTTGGTCTTTTTGGCCTCCGGTGAGTGGACTGGTTTTGGGGTTTCGGGAGTGCAGGACAGGCCTCCAGGAGGTGCGCCCTGCTGATTTTAGCAGAATTGAACCAGGGGACTCTGGGTGCTCCCAGATCTCAGTCTAGGGCCCGGCCAGCATCTGGAGAAAGTGGATGGACACCTCTGGAACTGCTAACAGAAACTGTAAGGTCGAGGCACCACACAGTTAGGCCCACTCCGAGAGGGTGGAAGGGGAGCTTGATCACCTCCTGGGAAGTCATATGACTTCATCAGTTAAATTAGTTAGGAATTGGGTGGACTATTTAAACTCTGAGTGAAATGTGTGAGTGTGGAGGAAGAGGGCTTACCCTCTACTATCCTTTGTGTGGCTCCACAACCTTGGATACAGAGTTCAACCTGCATTTCTGTGATTTGTCATAAGGCATAACGGTGACTTACCCCCACATGGAGATGACCAGGCCCAGTGTTTATACGAGTGCACCTTAGCTAAGACAAATCTAAGCTCCCAAGGGACATGGCCAGGCAGGCATCTGAGTGCAGATCTGTGAAAACTGGTCATCCCCTCCTTTGTCTGTCTCTCAACACTGATCATCATGGGGTCGGGACAAAGTAAACCCACTGTTCTCAATTGCATGTTGAAAAAATTTAAAAAGGGTTTCAGTAGGGACTATGGTATTAAAATGAGCCCCAAAATACTGAGGAAATTCTGTGAATTAGGATGGCCAGCCTTCAGGGTTGGCTGGCCCTCGGAAGGCTCTTTAAATGAAACACGGGTCAGGGAGGTCTGAAAAGTAGTCATGAAGGACCCCGGACACCCAGGTCAGTTTTCTTATATAGACAGCTTGTTAGAAATTGCTCAAACCTTGCCGCCTTGGGTCCTTGTTCTTTGTGTGTAAGAAGGGATAGAGTAAAGTTTCAGTGGCAGGAGAAAAGAAGCAGGCAGGACAAGAGAAAGCAGAAGAGAAGCAGGCAGGAGAAAAGAAACAAGTCCCTCAGAAGGGAACACAACCCTCTGTTCTGCCAGGACCTCCTGAGGAAGTCCCACCAGTTTTACCACCCTTATATGTGCCATAGGCAGCACCAAGTGCTCCCCCAGCTGGTCTGGAAGGTCTGGAAAATCTGGAAACACCAACCCCCTCCGTCTCTCCTCAACTGGGTTCTCCAGAGCCTGTTGGGTGGTGCTTGTGTTCAGCCGATTAAGGGCCCAACCCACAACTGGCATGTCAGATGCCTCTCAGCGAGACTCGGGGTGTCCAAATGTTACAGAAGACCGGAGAAAAACGATGAAATGCTTAGAGAAAGGGAGTTACATTTTATTGTTAAATTCTGCGCAGGCCCAGAGAAAAATGTATCTTTTAAATTCTGGGCACCCCAACATGAGGAAACTCTCTCTATTTATACTTATTCCAGTCCTTTGTCTCCCAAATTTGGAATGAGACTTCTGGACCTTCTGAAAAAGAAGGCCTATGTGCTGGGAAAGGGCCATGAGACCATATCTCAAGGCCTGGCCTAGTGCCAGCACTGACAACTCTGTCTGGGGCACAATTTATGGCCTCTCTAGAATGGGAGTAGTCTTATTTTCCTTATTATTTAAGCAAGCAAGCATTTACCAAAATAGCAGGGTTAAAATTTCAAACAGTAGTTTTTATATAAGATGGATGCTTCAAAAGTGCTAGGTGAAGATGGGACCTTGCAGGAGGGAGGGCCAGTCTATTATTATCAGCCCTTTACCACCAGTGACATCTTGAATTGGAAACATCACACCCAAGCTTATTCTGAAAAACCTCAGACCATGATAGATCTCCTAGAAACGATCTTCCAGACCCAGAAGCCCACCTGGGTGGACTGCAAGCAGCTCCTTTCATGTTCTTTAACACTGAGGAGCAAATGAGAGTAGTAACAGAGGCTCAGAAGTGGCTCTAGACCCAGACCCCGGCAGGAATATTAGATACAGACAGATGGGCCAGGAAGGCCTTCCCAGATGAGGAACCTGATTGGAACCCGAACTCAGAAGATGGAAGGGCTGGGCTAGAAAGATATTGACTTGCCTTCCTCCAGGAGGTAAGGGCAGGAGTAAAGAAGCCCACCAATATGGCTAAAATCTCTGAGGTTTTCCAGGAGTCTGATGAAAGTATAGCAGCTTTCTATGAGAGACTGTGTGAGGCATACCGGATCTGTACCCCCTTTAAACCTGAGGCCTTGGAAAATCAAACCATGGTAAATGCCGCTTTTGTAGGCCAAGCCCAGCCTGACATCAGGAGAAAATTACAGAAGCTGGAAGGGTTTGCAGGAAAAAATACTACCGAACTGCTAGAGATAGCAAGCAAGGTTTTCATCAACGGAGACAGTGTGGCAAAGAAGGAGGAAGAAAAGAGAATAGAAAAAAGGACCAATATAATAGCAGCAGCTTTTAGAGGCTCAGGCTCCCAGAGAGATCAGAAAGGGAAGCAAGAATACAGATCAGGGGGAAAAGGAGCCTGAGCTGAGACCAGTGTGTCTATTATAAGGAAACAGGACACTGGAAGAATGAATGTCCCAAACGGCAAAGTAAGAAAACTGGGCCCCCTTTTCTGCCCAGTTGCTATCAACCACAGCCACTTGAAGCAGATCTCATTGGGCTAGCAATGGCTGATTCTGACTAGGACAGACTGGGCTTTTTTCAACTAGGCCCTTATGAGCCCATGGTAAGAATGAAAATTGGGGGCCAGACTGTGGACTTTGTGGTTGATACAGGAGCTGAGCACTCAGTAGTCACTCAGAAAGTAGAGCCTATCTTAGGAAAGGCGGTCACCATTATTGGAGTTACTGAGGATCAGACCCATAGACCAATCTGCCGCCCTCACCGATGCCAACTTGGCAGTCATCAAGTAATTCATGAATTCATGTACTTGCCAGATTGTCCAGTGCCTCTAATGGGTAGAGACCTTTTAGCCAAAATGGGGGCAGAAATCACTTTTGCTCCAGATGGCTCAGCACAGCTTCACCTAAGTGAGGAGACCTCCCCAATGATCCTGTCCTTAGCAGTGCCAAGGGAGGAAGAATGGAGACTTTATACTCCCCAAAGGCCTCACCACTAGAACCTGAATTAGAGAAAGAATTCCGGCTGGTATGGGCAGAAAGGGATCCTCCAGGCCTGGCTAAGGATCATACCCTGGTGCTAATTGACTTAAAGCCTGGGGCACAGCCTGTTAAAATTCACCAATATCCAATTCCAAGGGAAACATGCCTAGGAATCCAGGTCCACTTAGACCGGCTGCTCCAGTGGGGACTTCTTAAACAATGCAGGTTTCCATGGAACATGCCTCTCTTGCCTGTCAAAAAGCCTCGGACTAATGACTACCACCCGGTGCAGGCCGTGTAGACTGTTAATGAGGCTGGGATAACTTTGCATTCAAATCTCTACACTCTTCTGGGACTCATTCCATCAGAGGTGGAATGATTTACATGCCTTGATCTGAAAGATGCCTTTTTCTGTCTCCAGTTAGCCTCTTTTCGCCTTTGGATGGGAAAACCCAACTACAGGGGCCAAAGAGCAGTTCACCTGGAACAGACTGCCACAAGGGTTCAAGAACTCTCTTACTCTTTTTAGTGGAGCACTAGCATCTGACCTAAGTTCCCAGGACAGGGCTTGGGGTGTGTTCTACTTCAATATGTAGATGACCTTCTACTGGCTAGCTCCACACAAGCTCAGTGCTGGGAGGGGACGTGAGCCTTGCTGAGACTGTTAACTGAAACAGGTTACAGTGTCCAAGAAAAAGGCACAGATTTGTCAGAAAGAAGTCAAATATCTAGGCTTCTGAATCATCCAAGGGAAACAAAGGCTAGGGACTAAAAGAAAGCAGGCAGTATGTGCCATCCCAGTCCCTTGCACCTGGCTGCAGCTTCTGGAATTCCTGGGAGCATCAGGGTTCTGTGGAATTTAGATCCCAGGGTTTTCAGACCTGGCTAAACCTCTCTATGAAGCTTTAAAAGGAGAAGAGAAGGCACCCATCGACTGGGGTCCTGAACAGGAGAAGGCCTTTGTCATCATAAAGGCAAAGCTCACTGAGGCCCCAGAACTAGGGCTACCAGATGTGACACGAGACTTTAATCTTTTTGTTCACGAGAATAGTTGGGTAGCCCTAGGAGTTCTAACCCAAGAGTTTGGACCCTGGCAAAGACCAGTAGCCTATCTCTCCAAGCAGATTGACTCAGTTGCCTCCGGGTGGACCCCGTGTCTCAGGGCCCTTGCAGCCACAGCATTGTTAGTCAAGGAAGCGGATAAGCTTACCTTATTACAAAATTTAAATGTAAAAGTACCTCATGTTGTTGTCACCTTGATGGAAGCAAGAAGGGGGCTCCTGGCAGCTGGAGGAAAAGGAATAAAAAATCAGAAGGAGATTTTAAAGCTACTAGAAGCAGTCTGAGAGCCTAAGGAAATAGCTGTCATCCATTGCAAAGGTCACCAGAAAGGGAAAGATTCAGTATCACAAGGAAACCAACGTGCTGACGCGGCAGCCAAGCTGGCTGCTAAAGAACAAGTAGCACTGTCACAGATCATGTTGGCCCCCGAATTACCTGAACCTCCAAAATACACTCCTCAGGAAGAGGAATGGGCACAACAAGAAGGGGGCAAGAGAACAAAGGAAGGCTGGTGAATACTCCCAGATCATAGGGTCTATGTCCCAGAACAGTTAGCCCATAAGGTAGTCCTCCAGCAGCATGAACTTACTTATTTAGGGAAGACTGCCCTAGAAGCTTTGTTAGGCAGATACTACCTAATTACCTGTCTTTTCTCCTTGTGTGCCTCAGTCTCTCATCGTTGTCTCCTCTGTGCTCAGAACAATGCCAAACAGGGTCCTATGGAACCGCTAGGAGTTCAGCATTGTGGGCAAGCTCTCTTTGAGGACTCAGAAGTAGATTTTACAGAAATAGGGCCTAGCAGAGAAAATAAATACGTGCTAGTCTCTGTTTGCACCTTTTCAGGCTGGGCTGAGGCATATTCCACTCGCACTGAAAAGGCGAGAGAAGTCACTAAGGCCTTGCTGTGTTGAAGGATATAATTCCACAGTATGGAATGCCTCTGAAGATAGGGTTCGATAATGGCCCAGCCTTTATAGTAGAAATAATACAACAGTTAGCTAAGGCTTTAGTTGGAATCTACATACAACTTACAGGCCTCAGTGAAAGTAGAGCGCATGAACTGGACTCTAAATCAGGCTATGGATAAGCTATGCCAAGAGACAACCTTACACTGGACAGACACTTTGTCTCTTGTACTCCTGTGGGTACACTGTGCCATGAGGGCCAGAATAGGTTTCTCTCCCTTTGAAATTCTATATGGTAAACCCGCTCCCTTAATTCAGCCAAAGGGAGATTTGGGGGAAATAGGGAACTTAGAAATCCAGAAACAACTACAAGGAGTTGGAAAAACTATCTTTGAGGTCCACAGATGGGTTACTGACTGACTACCCATCTCTCTAAGAACAGCTATACGTGTGTGAGGGGGATTGTATTGGACGGAAAAAATAATAGGACCTGTTACGGCCAATGTGCAGCTAACTAATGTTGCTCCTATTTGTTTCACAGCTCAGCTGAGTCCTTCCTAGTGCTGTCCGGGGAAGAGGAGAGCTGTTCACCAAAGGGGAAGATCTCAAATGTGAAAACATTTGTCCATCATTTTGTTGTTTCCCATTGGTTGTTTTTTGTTGGGGCAATTTCCTGTTTTAAATTAAGCATACAGGTGGTCAGAAAGCAGTGTCCACCCAGATTATTTTGTTAGACCTGTTTCTGTGTCGGCTATTTGTTTGTGGGATTAAACTTTATTTTTTGAGGTAATTGTGTATTCACATGCAGTTGTAAGAAATAATTTAGAAGGATGACATGCACCTTTTACCCAGATTTCCCTAATGGTAATATCTTGCAAAACCATAGGATAATATCACAACCAGGACACTGATATCAGTACAGTTAAGGTACAGAGCATTTTCACCACCACGAGGTGTCCCTTTATAGTCACATCACATGCACACTTACCTCCACAGGCCTGGCTCGTCCCCCCCCCCCCCATCTGCTCTCCATTTTGGTAATTTTGCCATTTCAAGAATGTTATACGAATGGAACAATACAGTACGTAACCCTTTGTGGCTGGATTTTTTCACTCAGCGTATATCCCTGGAGATTCATCTGAATTGTTGTATTAATGGTTCCTTCCTTTGTGCTGAGTAGTTAGTATTCCATGGTGTGGACAGATCTACTGAAGGGCCTCTGTGCCTTTCCAGCTTTGGGTTATTATGACTAAAGCTGCTATGAACATTTCACATACAGGATTTTGTGTGAACATGAATTTTCATTTTTCTGCAATCAATGTCCAAGAGTGTGTATGTTTGTTTTTAATAAACTAATCTCATTCACACTTACAATCAGAATGTTTCAATTACATGTTCCTGATTTTTCCTCAATAATCAGAAGATCTGGAAAGATGGGGTTACAGAGACTCATGGGCCAGAGTGCTTCAGTCCCCTAATGCCCTGTCTAGTCCCTTTTACTTATTTACCTGCCTGGTGAGGCTCTTGGTTTGCCAATTTAAGTGGGCATAACTGGAATATAAGGAGTTATATCTTGATTATTAAATGTACATGTTTGTATACACATGAACTTTCTCTGGAAGTATACTCAAGCAGAAAACACTGCTTACCAGAAGGTACTGGGTGATGGGACAGTCAGGGTAATCACTTTCACTGTGAGCCCCTTTGACCCTTGTTAATTTAAGCCATCTGACTGTAAAATGAATCAATAAAATGTGCAAACAAGAACACAAAGATTTCCTCACAGAGGCCTCTCTGGGGCTGGATGCTTTCCATTCAACTCTGTTTCTTCAGAGAAAATAAACCATTGGAACTCCCTCTCCCAGAGCACCTGGTTCCACCCAGGGAAGACCTCCTAGGACTGGGATATTTAGAGGTTCCCCCAACCCACACATTCCCTGCTTTGAGAGTGACCTCAAGACACCCCTCATCACCATTCAAGCCCAGTGACTCCTGAGGGGCAGGCTTAGACCCATCCAGGCCTCTCTGAAGTCCAGTGAGGTGTCTATGCCCAGCCTCAGGACCACCTTCTCCAAGAAGCCTTCCCCAGTATGACTGAAATCCAGTTTCTTCTTCCTTATCAGGTGGTGGCATCATTTTGTGCCTTCCTCATTACAATTCAGAGCACACTTTCTGGATGCAAGCTCACCCTATTCCCTCTTCCTGACCTTCCACTGGGCTGAACCCTACCTGCAGCAGATTAATTTTCAGAAATACTGGTGCACCAGGTGCCTGCTGAACCCACCTTCACACAATTCATGACAAAAACTACAAACCACAGACAAAAAGGACATTGAATTTAAGAGCTGGGATTTTTCATGCAGATGAATTCAGTGATGCTGAACTTTCTTTCTCTGGGGGCAGGATGTGGGTAAGAGTGTGCTCTAGGAGTGCTGACGCCCTTAACCTGCCCTTTGGGTAAACCTCATGGACGTGCTGAGTACCGCCCCAGAGTAGAAACCACAGGGTGTGAACGTGCCAGCAGGCGCGCGCCTTCAGGCTCTCCTGACACCGCGCGTACCCCAACGCTTCTACCCCCTGCGGTGGTGGCGCGGGCATGCGCCGCATCTCTCCTCGACGCCCACCCCTCCCCCTCCCCCTCCCCCTTCCGCGTCACCGTCACCGCCCTCCGTGGCTGTGAGGGGGTCGCAGTGAGCTCGGCCCCTTTGGTTCCCGCGCTGCCCCGCCTCGCCCCGCCCCCCTCACTCCCGCGCTTATCACCTGCTGGCCAGGCGCGCAGGCGGCGACTTCGGGCGCGAGGGGGAGCGCGCGGGCGATCGGGTCGCTGGAGGTGAAGCGAACGAGGATGGCGGCGCGGGCAGCCGGGTCGCCGGAGGTGAAGCCGGCGAGGACTGCGGCGCGGGCTCGGGGACTGCTGCAGCTGCTGCTCGCGCTCTCAATGCTGCTGGCGCCGGGCCCCGCCGCAGCGGCCAAGCTCAACATCCCCAAAGTGCTGCTGCCCTT
>PVJC01011591.1:29378-41346 GCA_004026665.1 Murina feae
CGGCGCGAGCGGGTCTGGCAGGCGGGGGGCGCACCTTCCAGGCCCGCGTGCAGCAGGTGCGGCGGCCGGACCTGGCGGCGTGCACAGCCCGGCGCCGCCACTGCGCACTGCGGCGGCGCCGCTGGGTCTCTGCGCCAGGGCCGCCTTAGGCCTGACGGGCGGGCCGTGACCTGCTTTTTTCAGGTTCCTCAGGGCAGGGGCTCCCCCCCAGTCGCCCTGACTCGCGACAGGGGCTCTCAGGACTTCTCCGGTGGGGAGTGGAATGTGCCCGAGCGTCTGGGCCGGGATTGGCGTCCTGTAGTCTCCTTGTTCTGTGCTCCACGGAGCAGGTGGACAAGGCCCTGCCAACCTCGTGTGGGGTATTCATCCCTGGCACCTCAGTGGTGTGGGAATTAGGTTGTGGAGAAGTGTGGAAGGCGAGTGTGGGAGTCAAATCATACCCTGCAGCATCTTTGGGAAGAACATCAACCTGTGATGAAAGGTCTTTTGGAGGAAATACTAGGGATCTGTTTGACTGAGGAGTAATGAGACACAAGAATGTGGTTGGCTACTCACACACCCAAGTTTCTCAGTGGAGTTAGCCATGGTGCCTCAAGCTCAGACACCTCCTCTCCTAGCTTCTCAGGGGGAATGCAGGGATTCTACACTCATTGTGGGGGTTGTGATACTAATGAAACTAGAGGGCTCTGTTCCTCCTCCCCACGCAGGGAGACCTGGCTAGGCTCCTGGCTGGGCAGGGTGATGTGGTCCAGCCCTTTCATCCCCAGATGGGGAATGACTCCGCTTCTACTACTAGCAGGGTGGAGACAGCCTTTGGTGTGACTGAGGCCCCCACCAAGATGGGCCTTGCCTTGCTAGAGGTGAAAAGAAGGAGGTAGACCCTGCCTGGCTCCTCGCCACCGCCTCCCCACCCCCCCCACCCCCATAGTACACCTTTGCTCCTTCCTTCCTTTCAGAGTCTCAAAGTTGAGCCTGTGTTGTGGCTTAACAAGATGGGATCACATTACAGAGAAGTGTGTGTGTGCATTTTAAGTTTGTTTGAATATTCATCTGTGCAAGTATGATGCCCAGAGCAGCTTTCTTCCTTACTTGCATCTTTTTATTTTTCTGTAAGTTGAACTCTTAAAACAAGGACATGCTATGACAGCCAATTGCATATTGGGTTTAGGGTCTTCTGTGCCTGCAGGGTCTTGTTTCTGGCTGGCTATCAGAGGCTGATCTTCAGCTTTAAGTTTTCTTTATCCCTGTCTAAGGCCTTGTCTTGTGTGGGAAGTGTAGCTTTACACTTCATGCTTTACAGGAGATACATGCTCACTCTCTGGTTGAAGTTGTCTGTTCTCTTATTACATTGGTGAGAAAGAGGAAGCTGGTTACTAAAAACAGCTGGTTTCATAGAATTCCTTTTGGGTATATTTGTATGCTACTTCCTCTGAGCTTCTTTAACTGTACCCCCCACCCCACCCCCCAAGTAACAATCTTTTTTTGTGTGTGTTTTCTAACTGCATTTTCTTCTGAATGGAGCAGATAGACTAAGGTTATTTTAATTTACTTGGTATAACCTCTTAGGAGGGAGGGGAAAAACAACGCACTTAGTCTCTGGCACATCGGGAAAGCTTTAAGTGAGCTATCACTTGTTTTGCATCTGATCCATAGTTTTTATTGCAAGTGTGTGACTGCTCATGCTACGTGTCTCCTCGGGTGTTTGGTGGTTGTGATTGCCCCTTCACAGGAAAATCTTCCATCAGTCAAGTACTGAAAATGCTTTCTTTATTTTTATTTTTTTATTTTTATTTTATTTTATTGATTTTTTTACAGAGAGGAAGGGAGAGGGATAGAGAGAAACATTGATGAGAGAGAAACATCGATCAGCCGCCTCCTGCATACCCCCCACTGGGGATGTGCCCGCAACCAGGGTACATGCCCTTGACTGGAATCGAACCTGGGACCCTTGAATCCACAGGCCGACGCTCTATCCACTGAGCCAAACCAGTCAGGGCTGCTTTCTTTATTTTTAGTAGCGCTGTTCCTAGTTTCATCATCTATTGTTTAGTTTAGTGATTTTCAACCTTTTTATCTCATGGTACACATAAACTAATTACTAAAATTCTGCAGCACATCAAAAATATATATATATATATTGCCAATCTGATAAAAAATAGGTATAATTTTTATTCATACCAGATGGCTACTGTTGTATTTGTTGTTGTCATTTTTTAAATTTAAGGGAAAATAAGTCATTGCTCCTGACTAAAGAGTCACATATTACATGTTTTAAAACTTCTTTTGGCACACTAGTTGAAAATCACTGACTTAATTGGCATGCAGACAAGCTGTTTGCAGTAATCTAACTCTGAGAGGAAAAATCCTCTGCATCCAAGGAGTTCATTGTTAAGTCTCTGTGATGAAACACAAAGAAATGATGAACTCTCCTGAACCTTGGAGTTACCTTTGCTTATCCATAGAATTTGAGGCCAAGTTCCAAATTTACTGAAATCACATGCCCGAGCCAAGAAACAGTTTTGTCTTCTTGTTTCTTGACTTTATAGCATCAAATAATTAGATAGTTTTAGGGCCTGAGGAGCCATAGAGATCATCTAGTCCAGCAGTTCTCAGCCTGTGGGTCGCGACCCTTTGGGGGTTGAACGACCCTTTCACAAGGGTCGCCTAAGATCATCCTGCATATCAAATATTTACATTACGATTCATAGCAGTAGCAATATTACAGTTATGAAGTAGCAACGAAAATAATTTTATGGTTAGGGGTCACCACAACATGAGGAACTGTATAAAAGGGTCGCGGCATCAAGAAGGTTGAGAACCACTGTTCTAGTCTAAAGTGCCTATGTTTTAGTCTAAGCCTCAGAGAGGAACCTGCTGTCTATGATGTCATGTAGTGTGATGGTCTGTGAGTTGAGCAAGATCCTATGGGATTATAGGACGCTTCCAGTTCTACCCCATTCAGGAACTTACAGCCTCTGGCTAATTTGCCAGACTAATTGAATCCCTCCAATTACACTCAGCATTGCTGGTTATGTGACAGGTTCCTGATTCTTTTTAAATATTTTGTGTGATTGAAAATGCTCCATAAAGCATATTTCATTAGGTCCTTTTGAAAGATATGTTTTATACAAAAATTACATTATATGGAAAATTGTGGAAAGAGAAATATATCATAATTCTTCAACTGTAATACAGTCACCATTTCATTTCCTTTTAATCATTATTTTTCCCCTCTAAGCTTAAACCTGGTATTTAGGCCACTTGGTAACCTCTTTCTCTTCCAACCACCAGCTAAAATTAAAGTCCAAGTACTTTTCTATGCTGTTTCAAAATCTTCCTAGGTGTTCAGTGTCTGAGCACTATTCTGCTAGGTAGATGTTACATTTTCTGCTTATTCTTTTCCTTTCGGTTGAAGTCCCAGGATTCTGGATTCTTCAGCGGGCTGCCCTGTCTTGGAGAAAGTGAGTGTCTTAGTCTGGTTTCCCAGAAGCAGAGTGTGAGACAAGGATTTAGTATGTGTGGCTCATTAAAAGGGTTCTCTGCTGAGAGGTGGAATAGGGAAGGGGAGAGGAGTGAGGATGTGTTCTCAGAGAAGGTCTACATGCTGAGCCAAGTTGGAATCTCATCCAGTTCTAGCACCTTCTGCTGGGCTCCCCACTCAGCCTACAGAACAGAGCAGTTCACATGTTGGAAGCTGGACAGGTGAGGCAGTAGGCCTGACGGGAACTGGCTAATCAGGCTCGGACATTAAAATAAAACATTTACAATGGGGAAGCTTACAAAAAAGTGGGCTTAATTCATCTGGAGGCTGACCAGTTTGCAGCTTCTGCACCTATTCATTGGGCCTTCTGTTCTTCTGTTTGGAGTATTTTTCCCTTGACACCCCATTTGTGGGCACTTCATCCTTACGCACTCAAACCAGTCTCTCTCCTCCTTGCTTCTGCAGGAGTATTGGAATGGTAGACTGTGTTTGTGTGTTCTCACTGGGGGTCGTATCTGGTGTTATTTCTGGCAGAGATGCCACGTGCCTGCAGGTCCCAGGATAGTGCTCACTGTGAAGAGCTGTCCTGCCCAAGTGCCCTAGGGACAGCATTGATGACAACCATATTTCACAGGTGAGGGCTGGGGATTCACTTAGTAGGTAAGTCATGAATATTTGTGACTATATGAGCCAGGTACCACTCCAGGTCCCAGGGGTGACAGTGGACAAGCAGAGGAGAACCTGCTTTCCTGGAGCATAAACTAAGGAAAGTACAGGCCACATTCCCAGTGGTGAGTCTTTGAGGACATGAGCAGTGTGCTGTGTGGAGCTGCAGAGATGTGTGTGATTCCACAGAGGGCAGCCAGGAGAAGCCTCTGGAGCTGAACTGGAACCTGCGAGTGCAGGGTCCTGGGAGGGCCTGAGCTTGTTAGAAGTGCACAAACAAGCAGGTTGGTGAGGAGAGCGGTGGTAGCAGATGAGGTTAGAGAGGTTGGCAGGGGCTGGGCCTGTGGGACCTTGTGGTCTATGGTTAGGAGACAGGAAGGGGGTGGTCAGGGTCAGGAGTTGGGTGGCATTAGCCTGGGACTGGTTCTCTGGGCCTTGCTCTCCCCTCTGCATCTGGCCTGATGGGCTACCTGCAGCTTCAGTTCCTGCGGGAGTGATGGGGCCTTGCTAAAGTCCTTTCATGAGACCCGGAGAGGGAGGTGCCTGGAAGTGTGTGTTCCTTTCAGTTGACCTGGAACCTGGGCTGTTTCTTTCCTACTTCGTTTCTGGGCTCCCCATTCTGTTCATCTTCCGGCCTGCAGGCCCTAACTCTGCCCAGGAAGGGCCGGACCTGCAGGTGGATAGAGGGTGGGCTGTCATTTCCACTGCCATCCCCTCCCCCTGGGCACAGCTCTCACTTTTTCTTCTCCCTGTGGTTTTCTGGCCTGAACCACCCTGTCCGGGTTTCCACATCCTCTGGTTGACTCCCGTGCCTCCCAGACGGTCAGACACATTCTGTGTATCCGAGGACCTTCTGTGACGTTAAGATTGGGAAAGCTTTACTCTTTCAAAATTCAGTGTCAGTTCCTCAAAATAAAGGTTTATTTTTGGTTCCAATATGTTGTTTATATTTTTTCTTTTAAGAAATTTCAGTAAAATATACATATCATAAAATTTATTTTCTTAAGCATTTTTAAGTGACCGGTTCAGTGGCATTAAGTACATTCATACTGTTGTGCAGCCATCACCGCCATCCATCTCCAGGACTATTTCATTAGTGCCCAGTTGAAGCTCCATACTTATCAACCACCAACTCCTCATCCCCTTCCTTCCAGCCCCTGCAACCACCATTCTGCTTTCCTTGACGCCTTTTAATGTTTGTCTCTCTTCAGAGAGAGCAGGACGAGGCTCAGAACCTTTGCAGTAAGCAGTGCCTCCCCCCCAACCCGTCCCCGCCCCCCCTCTGCCCCAGAATCTAGTAACATTGTTTTGATCTTTGTTTTTATGGTTACTGCAGATGTATGGCACATGATAGCAGCTTTCTATCTACAGAATTGATATAGGTTTCCTTTAAAGAACTGTTTCTATAAAGAAGAATCAATTCAAAGGAAAAAATAAGGAGAGGATATAGGGGTTACCTGGATGTGACTGGATCCAAGAGGGCAGCATACAGCAAGAGGCCCAAAGGTGGGGAAAGGCTGGCAGAGGGGCAGCTGTCCTGTGGCCAGAGGCACATGTCCAGAGGCAGGGGCTTGGAATATTGTAGGAGGGGTGTGGCAGAGGGAATCAAAAGAGCAGAACCAGTTTTTTTTCCTGCTAATTCCTTTGCATATTATTCCCCACCTTATCCTAAAAACAAAATTTAACCTTGTGGACTTCCACTCCACAAATGGGGAGCCAGAGACCAGGAGCCTTACAGACAGTTAGCGGCAAAGCCACTTTCAAAACCAGGTCACTGGCTCTAGAGCCAGCTCAGACCTGGGAGGCAAGAGGAAATGAGCCAGCACTTCTCAGCTAACAGTTGGTTTACCTAGTTCCTTCAAGACAGTTTTAGAACAGTTAGTGCCACTTGAAAAGCAGTGTTAAGGATACCTGTGGGGTGTGGGGTGTTTGAGGAAGAGGTTAAGGCCATTTTCTGCCCAGGTTTGGAAGCTAGCCCCTCCCTGTGGACAGGGCTGGAAGGCCTTTGTCCTTATTTTGAACTATCTAAGTGCCTTCAGCACAAGGGAATGGGACAGTGTCCAGACCAGGGGTCTAGAGCCAGACTGGACTGAGGCATTTTTCTAGAAGTATGAATGTGGGTAGATTACTTATCATATAGTTTCTTTGTGTACCAAATGGGGTTTTAATATAATTAAAATGAAATATTTGTGATGTGTTTCATTCTGTGACTGACACATAAGCACATAATAAATGAAAGGTTTTTTCTTTAAAAAAAAATATAGTACCAGTAGTTTGAATGAAATAAGGCAATGAATCTTAACAGAATTCAGTCAGGAGGATTTCATTTGTCTAGATTCTTCTGACCGTATGTAACAAAACAAAGCACAGTAGCTTAAATAAAACAATGGCATGTTGTTCTGGCTCATAAACCTGAAGGCCAGGAAGGATTTGTTTTGGGCATTTGTGTTGCAGGAGCTTCTTAGCGGTACTTGGTCTCTCAGTCCTCAGGTCTTGACTTCAGCCAGGTGCTCTCCTGGGGTAGCAAGAAAACAGTTCCAGCCCTGCAGGCCCCAGAGTCAAGTCTAGTGGGGCACATGCCTGGGTCTGAATCCTGGCAAATCAGGGCAACACACAGCTGATTCACCAGGCCCCAGGCACCTGCTTCCTAGTGTCCAGAGGAGTGTGAGTACTCTGGGGCTCATGGTCTGAGAGTGGAGAAGAGATAGCACCCACAGAAAATCTGGGCACTGTTACTGAAAGAGGTGGGTGGAGGCTGGGCCACCCAAACCAAGCACAGGTCCCCTACAGGAATGATACTCATGTGTGTGCATTGGCCTCACTCACCTGCTCATTGAACTATTCAGATGTTTGTGTGTGTGAGAGAGGGCAGATATGCCCTGGGCGGGGTGCTTGAAGGGAGCTGCTGTGGTCTGGGAGGAGGTCATAGTGGGATGTGACTGAGAATGATGAGAGAAAAGAAGGCGACATGGCTGTGTGGCTGGCACTGAGCCTCAGTCTCCCAGCTGTAAGGTGGGTGTCCTGGGCCCATCTCCTGTGTAGAACTTTGGGGATGGTTCTGAAAACACTTGGAAAGGCCTTTTTTCCCCAGTTAGGACATTTGGTGCCTTTTTTTCCTTTTAGGACATTTGGTAAAATTAACTTGATAATTACAAACCTACCCATAAAGAAAACTCTAATTCCAGATGACCTTACCTGTAAATTCCTTGAACGTTTATGAAGAAATAGTACAAGTGCTTTATAAACTCTTTTAGGAAGGGTAGAAGGGATGATCATTTCCTAGATTATTTTTATAAGGCCAACATTACACTGATTGCAAACCAGACAAAAACATTACCAGTAAAAGAAATGCATAGACCAAAAGCACAAAATTCCTTAACAAAATATTAGCAAATCAATTCCAGGAAAATATAAAAAAGGATAATGTATCATGACCAACTGGTGTAAATCCCAGGAATGCAGGTTTGTTTTAATATTAAAAAAGGAATCAGTATAATTCACCATATCAACAGAATGAAGAGGAAAAGCCACAAAATCCCCAGAGATGCAGAGTAGTCAACACCATTCATGAGAAAAATTTACCACAAAGTAGGAATAGAAGAGAATCAATTCACAATCTGATAAAGGGCATCTACAAAAACATGTGCCAAAATCATATGCTAGTGCAATAGGGCAAGAAGTGAACAAGCCACAGGCCCTGTCCTTGCCTGCAGTGTCTGAGGGAAGTTGGACAGGGAAAAGCATTGTTGCGAAGCCATTGTATTGGGGCCTTTGAACTCGCTGATCCATTTCCGCCAGACCCTCTCCTTCCGGATGTCCAAGAGCCCATGCCTGCTCTCCTTTACAGACACGTGGGTCTCTGCTCCCATGTCACCCTCTGTGAGGCTTACTCTCGCCATGCTGCTGAAAATTATAGCCTTTCCCTATCCTGCTTTATGCTTTCCATACCCCTATTTTCTAAGACCCCATAGTCACTCATTTTGGTTATTTTTGTTCTATTCCCACTGAAATGTAAGCTCTGTGAAGGTGAGGATTAATGTATAATCAGTACTTTGTTGTATTCCCAGCTGAGAACAGTGCCTGGGACATTGCATTGCATTGAATCCAATAAATATGGAATCAATGAATGAATGAATGAATTAGGGGCCCCAAGGAGGACCAATGGTGCTGTGGAAACTGAGAGGAGGGTAGGCGAGGAGGATCAGAGATGGGTTCCATGGAAGAGCTGCCCTTTGCCATGAGCCATGAGAGTTGGGCAACATGAGGGTGGGTGAGAAGGGCATGTGACATGGAGGGAACAGTATAAGCAAAGGAATGGAGCATGGAGGTGTGAAAGCTGAAAGGGAGGGAGAGACTTCTCAGCAGAGATTAGACTTGAAGTTCAGGCTCTTTCCAACAATGTGACCTTGAATCAGGGACCCTCCTCTTGGGTCTGAATTTTTGCTTGTGGCTCTGAGGATGGTAGGGTGGGGGCATTGAGGAGGCCGCTCTTGGGATCCTCACAACAGGGATTAGGGTCAGGCTTCCTTAAGAGACGAGGATGGACAGGGTCAAGCATAATGATCATAGTATGGAAGGCTCCACATTTTCTTCATTTCTTTAAAAAGCAGATTTCTTGTGCTCAGAATCATGCCAAATACTGAAGGTCCACAAGCCCCTTATTTGGGAGCCTCCTCCTGTTTTCTAAACTTGAGAGCTTACTGTGTGCAAGGCCCTGTGATAAGAGCTTTGTTATTGTACTAAACCACTCTATCTCTTTGCACCAGGTACTGTTTGTATTCCCATTGTATAGAAGAGCAAATGGAGGTGTAAAGAGGTTAAGTCGTTTGCTCAAGGTCACACAGCTACCGAGTGGCAGCACCCTGCTGTCTCAGAACTTCACATTCCAGCAGATATCAGTAGGCAGAGAGCTGAGCAAGGCCATGTTCCATCACAGGGTGCTGCTCACCACTCAGCAGCAGGCCTTCAACTGACTGGGTGACACCCACCACATTAGGGAGAGCAACCTGCTTTATTCATTCCACTGGTTACATATTGATCTCATCCAGACACAGGGGCCCAGAGAAAGACCTTAACACTTCCATGTAGGCCTTGGGGAGTGTTGTTGAGTGGGGGAGGGTGGGACAGACATGCCCACCAGCAGCTAAGATGCATGGATGAGCCAAATATGTGCCAGCTGGAGCAACACACATCCTTTGTGAGGAGTGGCAGGTAATTTAAACTGGAGTCTGCTCTCAGTAGAAAAGCCATATGAGCCAGGACCTGCTTCTTTAACAGAACATGATGCTACATCCAAGTGAATTGGGCTGTTGGAGTAGGAGATGTGGCTTCAGCGGGGGCCAGGTTACAGTGTGGATCCATTGGAACCTCACCATGAGGGGGACAGCGAGGCCCGATGACACGTCACTGCTGGAATCTGTGTTCTTTGTACCTCTTTAAAGTACAGCCAAAGCAATAATGGACACAAGAAACTGGGGGGTAGGGGAGGAGGGGGGAAGGGCAAGGGGAAAAAAATGGAGACCTATCTATCACTGTTTTAATACTTTAAGCAATAAAATAAATAAATAAACAAATAAATAAATAAATAAATAAATAGTTGTTGAATGAATGAATGAATGAATGAATAAATAAATAAATAAATAAATAAATAAATAAATAAAGTACAGCCAAAGCAAATGGCTTCAGAATGTCCTAGAAGGAGTCAGATAACTAAAAATAACCTTCTGCTGGTAACAGAAATGCCACCCAAGGCTGCCCTAAACCCCCTGTGGATGGTTGTTGGGATAAGCCCCTCTGGCTTCAGATGAAGCATTCTGGAGCCCAGAGAAAATTCCCAAGTGAAAGTGGGGGGTGGAGGATGTGGCTGTCCAAACCCTGGTAGTTTGCCACGTCTGCTACTGACTTTTCTCAGCACTTTATCATTTATCATGAAGTGTTTCCAGCCCTTCCAGAGGCCTTGTGAGGACCAGTCTGGCTCCCATTGCATTGAGCTCAGCCCAGGTTGAGTGGGTGCAGGGATTGCAGACTGCTCTAGGCCTGTGTGTGGGCTCTTTCCCTGCATGGGTCTGGCTGTCTTCAGGCTGGGACAGCCCACCACTGCAAGACTGAGGATGGGATAGGTGCCTTCTTCCCAGGCAGCTAGAAGTAAGGCACGCTGCTTTGTCTTATCTCTGGGCTGCACTTACTGCCCTGTGTCAGCCCTAAGTGCAAAGAGCCTTTATTAAGAGGTTATAGGAGGGTTCAGCACCTGCTACCCCCAACCAACCCTTGGCAGAGATCAGAAGATGCCCATGGGAGCGGTGAATGAAGAGTACTGTATCTGACTGGCTCTCCACCTGAAGGCCTGCCCTCAGAGCTGACTGTTCAGCCCCATAGTCACTTGCCACTCTTGGGAGTCCTTGACATGCTGCTGGGGCCACATGATATTTGTGATATGTTGGATTAAGTTATATGTATTATTAAAATTAATTTTATCAGTTGCTCTGCCTGTGTGGCTCAGTTTGTTGAAGTTGAGGTTGTGGGTTCAATCCCAGGTCAGGGCATATGTAGGAGGTAACCAATGGATGTTTCTCTCTCTCTTTCATCTCCGCCTCATGGGGAAGGTTGGTAGTAAGGGAGTGGGGGTGGGATGGAGGAGCAGGAGGTGTGCACATAAGCAGGGCGCATAGGGGAAATCTCTGTATTTTACACTCAATGTTGCTATGAATCTAAAGCTGCTCTAAAAATAGTCTATTAAATTAATTTTAACGGTTACATGTTTTCCTAAGTCAATTAGAATATGTTAAATGTGATTCACCTCATATTTCTACTGGACAGGGCTGCTTGTACTTAATAAAGCCCTACAAACAGTAGGCACACAATGAACGGTGCAGTGTTCCCAGCCAGGCTCAGAAGCCTGCCTGGCATGGCCGTTGCCAACCAAGAAGGGCTAGGGATGCGGGACAAAGGGCTTCATGCCTGTCAGCTGGAACTAGATAGCTCTGTTCTTATCAGCAGTGATTTATTGGTTGAGACTCTGTCTGAGATTAACCCACTGCTGTGAGGGAATGAGAAAACAGGTGTTACCCCTAGTTTGTTCTTGAGAGTAAGGCTTGGAGAGGGAGTGGCATTTATATCCTAGACTGGGAGTCCAGATCTCTAACTCCCAGCTGCCGTTAAACAAGACAAATCATGCTGTTTCTCAGGGTAAAAGCAGGAAATGGTGAATGTTCTTTATTTTTTCCTAATAGACTTTATTTTTCAGAATTGCTGCGGGTTCATAAAAATATTGAGCCAAATTACAGATTTTCTATATAGCACCCCTCCTCTCAACATCCCCCATTATCAATATCCTACACTAGAGTGGTGCATTTATTACAAATGTTGAGCCTATGCTGACACACTATTGTCCATAGCCCATAGTTTATATTATAGTTTGTACTTGGTGTTGTGCATTCTATAGGTTTGGATAAATGTGTATTGCCTTGTATTATTATAGTCTCACTAGGGGCCCGGTGCACAAAAATTTGTGCACTCGGGGTGGAGGGAGTCCCTCAGCCCGGCCTGTGCCCTCTCACAGTCTGGGACCCCTCAGTGGATGTCCTATGATGGCCCCAGTCTGCCAGGCGCCTTTTGTGTGTGTGTGTGTGTCATCACTGGGGACCTGCCCCCAGCCCCATCAGAGGCTCGGAGCAGTCCTCCTGTGTGTGTCTACCTGCCGGGGGCCTGCCCCCAGGCACACCGTGGAGGCTTGGAGCAGGCACCCCCTCTATGATGATCTCTCAGACTCTTGCCCTCCCCTGCATGTTGTTCTCTTTTTTGAGCGTGGCCAGGGCTGGGTGC